>JAEVFN010000080.1:0-108355 GCA_030449075.1 Murraya paniculata | reverse complement strand
CACGAATAGATATAAAATTGACTTTAGTGCTCTAGATTGCTTTTGTAGCTCCCTCTATATTGATCATCTGACTTCTTTCTTAAGAAAAACAGCGACGCTTCTTTCAAATTCTATCAGTGGATTAAGGTCAAACAATATAGATTGCCGAGTTAAAAGCTGAATTCAACAACTTGTGGTTGTTAGACGCGAGTAGATAATTTTTCAAGGAGAAATCCAATGATTTGATCAGAAGTAAGCTTATAGATTTTCTCAAAAAAAATCAGGGCATGACATGGGATTCTCACATCTATAAAAGCCTCGACAAATTGAAACAGGTACCTTTTCTCTTCTCCCTCTTTCTCAAAACTCTCACACTGAAAATGCAAACATTGCGAGTTCATTCTTTTTCCTTTCACTTTCTTTTTCTTTCTTTGTTCCGGTTCGTTCGATTTTTTAAGCCTTTCAATTAAATCAATAATAATCCAGGCTCAGTTATTCAACACACATTTTTTCAACTAAACCTAAAAAAATTGACTAGAGTGTCAGGGGATTAACACCAGAAAAATCTCCAACATTCCCCTAACCGTTGTCTGTGTGGTTGTTTGTGTCTGCTCAAGAGAAAAGCTGCTGGTCGAAAATCGTCTTCCCCACTATTACAAATTTAGTTGTTAGCGTTAGCATCTGGTCGCTGCTCAACACGACCAGATTTCAGCAGCAGCATCATGGCCGGTCATTTCGCTGAAATAAAACTTGCAGAACAAAAAAGCTACAACTCCATTCCCTTCCCTTGGGTTCTGACACCAAACTCTACAACAAATCTGTCTTTTCTGACGGAAACGATCAGAACCCAGAAGCCGTTTCTCGAATCTTTATTGCTCAAAGCAGGGGCTGTGCTTTTCAGAGGGTTCGATGTCAAGACAGCCAATGACTTCAACGACGTCGTTGAGGCTTTTGGATACGAGGAGTTGCCCTACGTCGGCGGTGCTGCTCCCAGAAGCCACGTTGTTGGTCGGGTTTTTACTGCCAATGAATCTTCACTTGATCACAACATTCCTTTTCACCAGGAAATGGCTTTGGTAATATTTTTGCTTTCTGGCTGTTGAGCAGTTACAACTTGCAACTATGACCCAAAAGCTAAGCGTATTGTTATTGATGGCCCTATTAGTTATCGTTTACAACAAAATAACCTCTATTTCTTTCACAAATTTAACCTTTGATGTACCCTTTATTGTAATTTGACCCCAATTAGTTATTTTCAAACAGAAAATGGCCCTCACAGTGAAGAATCAAACAGATGGACATGTATTTGGCAATTGGCAGTGGTCTTGTGTCGTCGAAAGTGCTTTTAAATTGTCAAAATTTGTTTATTTTACGTATTTTGTATTAGTATTTGAAAGGAAACAAAAGAAACTGCTTTTTCAAGAAGTCATTTTTGGGTTAGAAAATCAATTTGATCTTGTAATGTAGATTTGCCAAAAAAGTTTTATTTCAAATTCCTTTGCACAGGCTTGAGCGTTACATGCTGTTTAGTAGCTTCAACATGAGCTAAGTCTCCAACTATGTTATTTGATACAGAATTTAATGTTGGTACTTTTCTTTGTCTCTTTGTATTGGACTCACAATCACTGTGCTTATTCTTCTCAGCTTCCTCAGTTCCCGTCAAAGTTGTTCTTCTTCTGTGAAGTAGAGCCAGTAAGCGGAGGAGAAACTCCTATAGTCCTAAGCCACATTGTCTACGAGAGGATGAAACAGAATTACCCTGAATTTGTTCAACAACTACAGCGGCATGGATTGATTTATACCAGAATATATGGAGAAAAGGATGATCTTTCATCTCCAACTGGCCGCGGCTGGAAATCCATTTTCTTGACTGAAGACAAGAGCCTCGCCGAGGAAAGGTTTGTGTTAACTTGATCATGTTATTAGTACTTGAGAACATCAGATTATTGAAATTCATATCAATTGGTATATGCATAATGCCCTTTATCTTTAAATCAATAATACATGAGCAACAAGTTTTTATTGCATCAAAGCCTGAAAGCCAATTTGGGTTAAGGTGCTGTGGCTTTTAATGCACAGTTAGTATTTGACAGTGTCAATACTCTTTTGAGCTTCATGAACTTTTATTTAATTAGTGATGATATAATATGGTTCTATCAAATCTTTCAACAGGGCTGCTAATTTGGGCATGAAATTGGAGTGGATGGAAGATGGTGGAGCGAAGACAGTAATGGGTCCAATCCCAGCTGTTACATATGATAAAATCAGGCAACGGAAAATTTGGTTCAATAGCATAGTAATGGCTTATACATGCTGGAAAGACACACAAAATGATCCTGTCAAGGCCGTCACTTTTGGGAATGGTGGGGCATTGCCAGAGGATATCGTCTATGACTGTATGAAAATCCTTGAAGAGGAATGTGTTGCCATCCCTTGGCAGAATGGTGACGTTCTGCTGATAGATAACTCGGCTGTGCTGCATGCTCGAAGATCATCCAGTCGTCCTCGCCATATATTGGCTTCTCTTTGCAAGTAGAAAATGAACTCTATTCTTGTGAATTTAATTTCATGCTAGTGGTGTACCTGCATTCTTGATTTCATGTTGGACGCCGCCTTGTCGTGCTTGAACAATGTGTTAGTAGCTATCTAGTCTATGAATAACAATGTTGCCATCTCAGGCTAAGTTTCAGATGAAGTAGCAAAATGTAAACGTATTAATAATTTTAAGCACGGTGTTTTAAATTTCCCTCTTTTATTATAGTAATCATATGTTTATGTGGTAAGTAGGGATGATAATTTGGTTGATGCGTTGTGTTCATCTCATGTTTTGTTCCCCTCATGTTCAATTTGAGGCAATATCAATTCACTAATATTTAGGTTGGATTAAAAATGAAATGTGTTGAGAGTGAAGACCAAATGATTAACGGAATGCCTAAATATGACGGTACGGATTCAGGTAATCGGAATACAATTGGCTAATCTAAAACGCTGTGTTTGATTTTGGGTCTCGCATTCTAAATAACTCTAGTGCTCGGCCCAATTAGGGTCCAGCTCAAAATGCTCAAAATCTTGTATCAAAATGAACCTAGACGCCGATGCCGTCCAGATGAAATCCCACGGATACCCTTAATAAGATATTACTAAATATATCACAAAAAGTCTACAAAACGACACGACATCGACAAGAAACGCACTAGAGATCAAACAAACGCAGTGTCAGCACCAACTCGTCTCTTTGATCACATTAAAACCTTGCAACACTGGAAACAAAAACCATCAACATGGCAGATCATTTCATAGAAGTCAAAATTCCACAACAAAGAAACTACAACATCAACAACTCCAGTCCTTTCCCTTCAGTTCTCTCCGCCAACCGCGCAACAACGGCAACAGTTTCTCGATTGGCTGAAAAAGTCAGAACCCAGAAGCCGTTTCTCGACTCTTTGTTGCTGAAAGCAGGATCTGTGCTCTTCAGGGGATTTGATGATGTGAAGACAGCCAAGGACTTCAACGACGTCGTTGAGGCTTTTGATTACGAGGAGTTGCCTTATGTGGGCGGTGCAGCTCCCAGAACCAACGTCGTTGGTCGGGTTTTTACGGCCAATGAGTCCCCGCCTGATCAGAAGATTCCTTTTCACCATGAAATGGCTCAGGTCTGTCGTCTGTGAGTTAATTTATTTGTTTATTTTGGTGGTAAACTCTGTCTTTTGAGCATTTATTTGACTGCGTGTGTGATTTAATTTGATCAGAGCGGAGTTTTGTGTGTGGAGTACTTTTGGATTGATGCGCTAAAAGCACTTTTGAATTGTCAAAAGTTCTTTTTTTTTCAATTTTTGGCAGTTTTAAAAATGCCTTTGGAAGGAACAAAATTTGCATAGCAAAGCAATTGATGAATGATTAGCGTTTCTCTTTTTAGAACTCAGAAAGTGCTTTTGTAAGATGCTGTTTATTCAACACAGTAGCTAGAGTGTAATCTACCCACTTATACTTGACAGCAAGAGCACCTCAATTCTGAACATAAATACTCAGAGTTGCCTAAAGCTGTTTAGCTTGACTTTCATTTAATCTATTTAGCTTCACATGTTTGTTAGTAGTTTGATCAACTAAACTGTTACTTCTTACAAAGTTCATAGATTTATCTTAGGGATGGCAAAATCTCTGGCAAAATCTCCATGGGTTTGGGGCCATCTAAAAAAGGGTGAATTTTGAATAATTTTTGGGGAATAGGAAAAAAATAATCCTCAAATTTTTAATGGGATGGGAGTTGGTTTTTCAGTCTCCACCCCACCCCCACCCCAATCCCCATTATATATAAATATTTTTTAATTTTTATTTTATCAATTATAATGTTCGTTAATAATTTTTTTTTTAATTTTTACATAATATAAATAGGTTATAATTAAAAGAAAACTTTAAAATATAATTATTATTCCACCCTAAAATATTGTTATGTTTTTTTTTTCTCTCTTAAGGTGCTGCTCTCTTCAAATATTTTTTAGTTTTGATAACATTTTAAGATATTGTTTCAAATTTTTAGAGATTTTTTAAATAATTTAAATACCTTATAATATGGTGATGATTTTATTTAAATTCTTAATTTTTAATTTACTGAAATTATGTATCTATAGTTACTATAAAATAAATAAATGGGGAATGGGGTGGGGTGGAGAAAGCATTCCCCATATGGGGATTCCCCATCCCCACCCCACTAAATTTATTAGGGAATGGGGTGGGGAATGGAGAGGAAACTTTAATGGGGTGGGGAATGGGTAGGCCTCCCCACCCTTCCCCACCCCATTGCCATCCCTAATTTATCTATTGCTTCTAGTTAGTGTCCTCTATGTTTTGGACTCACGGTGCTTATTCAACAGGTTCCTGAGTTCCCATCAAAATTATTCTTCTTTTGTGAAGTAGAGCCAGGAAGTGGGGGAGAAACTCCAATTGTCCTAAGCCACATTGTCTATGAGAGGATGAAACATAAATACCCTGACTTTGTTGAACAATTAGAACGGCATGGGTTGATTTATACACGTGTATTAGGAGAAAAGGATGATCCTTCATCTCCAATTGGCCGTGGCTGGAAATCCACTTTCTTGACTGAAGACAAGAGTATTGCCGAAGAAAGGTTTGTGATTTGATCACTTAACTAATAGTTTTTTTTTTTTTTGGGTGGAGAAAGGCACTCAACTAATAGTTGAAATGTTAAGATTCATATAATTTGGTATGCATAATGTTGTTTGGTTTTTGCATCAATAATGCATCAGAAACTTCCAGCATTTAGATGATATATTCACACTTGGAATGATGGACAATTAGAGCATTTCTATGCCTAAGAATAGAGACTGAGGGCCCATTTGAAATTAATTAATGTAGCTTTTTTTTCTTTTTTTCATGTTCATAACTGGTGTAAAATGAAATCACTAGCAGCAGAGTATAAAAAGGCGGACAATTTTTTTTTTTTTTAATCAAACACTTTTAGCTGCTAAACTGCAAGTTAAGTAGAAGCATTGAAAATATAAACTGTAAAATGATGCAAGTAACAGTATTCAGGCCAAGATGCCAGTGCTGGAAGATTCAACTGTTAGAATGTTCTTGATTATACTCTGTTTAGCTTAGTTTCTTTTCTTAATCTAGAGATAATGTTAATGTAGCTCTATCAAATCTTCCATCAGGGCAGCTAAGCTGGGAATGAAGTTGGAGTGGATGGAGGATGGTGGAGTAAAGACAATAATGGGGCCGATTCCAGCTATAAAGTATGACAAATCTAGGCAACGAAAAATTTGGTTCAACAGCATGGTAGCTGCTTATACAGGATGGAAAGATGATCGAAATGATCCTGTTAAGGCTGTCACTTTTGGGAATGGTAAGCCGTTGCCAGCTGATATTGTGCACGACTGTCTGAATATTCTTGAAGAGGAAAGTGTTGCAATCCCTTGGCAGAAAGGTGATGTTTTGCTGATAGACAACTGGGCTGTGCTACATGCCCGAAAATCATTTAATCCTCCTCGCCGTATATTAGCTTCACTTTGCAAGTAAGAAAATGCGCTTCCCTTGTGCGTGATTTCTCCTGATCATATGGAGGCCACCAGCTCTGCCTGTACACTGTGGCTGTCATCTTGTCTGCCAATGTGGACATTTTAGGCTGACTTGGTGGTGAAGAAATATAGAACATGTGAACGTACGTATAAACTTAGAGCATGTTATCCAGATGATGTTTTAATTCTGATCAATAATCCTTGAATTCACATATTTACCAAATGTTGTTGCTGTTTGGTGCGCAATTGCAGAACGATTTAAAATCCATTCCGCAATGAAGCATTTAGTTGCCGTTAAATGTGAAATCATACCATCGATACTAGGCCTGAAACTTAAAAAGTTTCAATAAAAAGTTTCGACGCACTGTCATTTTAATTAATTTTCATTTCATGTCTCTGTTTAACGCTACTTCATCTAATGCACTGCCCAGAACCTCCAACATTTAGCTGCAGTGCTGCTCCGATTGGTTTAGTTGAACATTTTTCAAGCACAAATTGCATTTATTCGAGGGATTACATATCGAATAAATAAAGTGGATATCCAGTGCCAATACAACGATGACTATCTTGAACTTGAAAGTTTTAGCTTGTTTTAGTTTATATCTCCCTCCGTATTTCTTTCTATCTGATTATTTATGTTACAAACAAGAGCCCTGCTTAACCCCCTCCTTTGAAAAGGAAAAGAATATATATATATATATATATTGGACATTGCATATATGAGAGAAACTTTTTTGGGCTTGCATCAGTGACTCATATTTAGTCGAGTGGTGAGATGTGGACAATTCCCCCTTTTATCTCCACGTGTCTAACCTTTTTTTTTTTTTGATAAAGAACCTTTTATCTCCACCGTGTCTAACCGTTTAAAAAAATTAAAATGAACACTTCGGTTGAAAAGAATAAAATTAAAAGAGAGAAGAGAGAGAAAAACCATTACCCAAGCCAAGATTTAAACGTAGGGCTTGCGGGCATTGCAAAAGCAATTAAGCCTTTCCTCAGGTACATTATCCCATTTTATATTGCATCAAAATTTTCTCACAAATGAAACTTTGAAATGATGAAGAAACTAAATCGACACAATACAGGGGGAAAAATGGACAAATAACCTATAAACACTACTATAAGCACTTCAGTGAAAAATAGTGCTAATATACACACATAACTAGAAACATAAATAGGAAAAAGTCGGCTAAAGAAGAAATAAGGATGTCGACAGTCGGAAAGAGAACTAATTGCTGCTATTATCTTCCTTGGACAAGGCCACTAAATACTTGGCTATTCCCGGCAAGAGTTGCTTCCCACTCGACAGATGACAAAAGGATCTGTGACAGGGAAATAACTACTTGCTTCATGTCAGGCCGCAGGATGGGATCCTCATCTACACATTGCTTTGCCAGCATGGCCATCTAGACAAAGAAATATTCCAGCGAGAAGAAATAATGAGGTGAGTTTCCATTTTGTGTTAGCGCAGTAGAAGTGTTTATTTCTTGACTTCTAAGACAAAGCTGGGTTCTTCAAAGCCACTAACTTCAATATGCAAAACTGGGTTCCCTACAGAACCTCAGGGGGAGCATAAAAAAAAATGGACTGTTTATATGTTGCAATTGCTTTTCAGATCATAACACTTGTCATATTATTTTTTATAGGTTATGCCACTTCTGTGGTCATTTCTCTATGACAAGTCTTTGATCATTATAGTAAAAGGGCATTTTGTACCATATGGATCAAAGTATTGATGAAACTGATATTTCAAGTTTGTCAGAAAGAGAGATGGAATTAGTCTACAGTGCATCAGGCAAGGTGCATTAACTTAGTTTCTCCCAGAAAAAAACATACCAAGAGAGATCAGGAGAAGGTTAAATTTACCTTGAATAAGCAATCACGGGGATATAAATCCATCAAATTAGGGTCAATATAATCTTTCAAGCTTGAAATGCTCATTGAGTCGGGTGAGTTCCTAAGCACTGCCAACATCTGTAATGTAACAAAGACAAAGGGAATTAGTGAGAAAAAATCATATCTATTGCATGATTTCTTAGCATTATGCAATTACAGAACATACAATGGACGCCAGTGAACGTCTTTCATGATTTTTTGACACCGTCCCTTCAGTTCGTATGATAGCCTCCTTCCCTGATATGATCTCAAAAAGAACAACACCAAATGCATACACATCACTTTTGGCAGTAGCCAGGCCATCACTTAAGTATCTGCAGGCACAAGTAGCAAGACAGTTTAAAAGCTGAAAATTTTGTCAAGGATGCACGGTAACCAACAAAAATATCATTACGTACTCTGGTGCCAAATAACCAAAGGTACCAACAACTTTGGTTGCTGTAGCTTCTCCATCACTTGTTTTTCCAACAAGTTTTGCCAACCCAAAATCTGAAATCTACAAAGAGGGAATAGGAATAGCATCAGTGAGAATATTTATATCCTAACAATTTATAAATGAAAAATATAACAAGATTTAAAATGCAAAAACCTTTGCCCGAAAAGCACTGTCAAGTAAAATGTTGCTTGACTTGATATCACGATGGACATAGTGAGTTTTAGTATGTTCATGGATATATTCCAGACCTCTGGCAGCATCGAGTGCAATCTGAACCCTCATGATCCAAGATAGTGAGGTTTGACCTTCAAGCAAGTTAAACATTTCCAACTGTAAGTACATGAAACATATTGTGGCAGCAAAGAAGACATGTTGGTAACTAATATTCTTACTGAGAAAACTGTTAAGTAGATGTTGGTAACTAATATTCATCAGAGATCTTTAATCAAACTGAGATTCTTGACCAGGACAAGAACAGTAGCATCTCCAGTATTTGAAAAGTTATGACGTCTGCCGAAGCTAAAGTACGATTTTAGCTTATCATAATTGGTGTATCAGTATTTTGAAAACTCAATATCATAGTCAGGTGAAATCACCAAATCACTCAAAAATGAAAAAAGAAAAAAGGGGGAGAGAGAGAGAGAGAGAATAATATGTTATAAAGAAAGCTTTAGCAAAATCTTACCCTTGTTCTGAGGATCATGTAAATGGCTTTTAAGCGAACCCTTTTGGGCATATTCATATATAAGGAAGAGCTCATCCTCTGTAGCAGCATAGCCAATCAATTCTACCTTGACAAGGTTTAAAACCAAGATAGGAGTCAAAGATTTGAACAGCTGAAAGCAACATGCTACACAACTTATAATAATTGGTAATCATTCAAACTGCTAAGAGTGTTACCAGGTTAGAATGATGAACTTTACACAGGATTTTCATCTCTGCCATGAATTCTTTAGTTTTTGTAGCAGTCATCCTTTTGATAGCAACTTCCTGAACGGATGCAAATCCATTCACTTATGTCGACATGATGAACAAGAAAGGTAATTTGAAAATGATGTACACTACTGCAAAGTACAAACCTGGTTTCGAATGTTGCCATAATACACAGAACCATATGTTCCATGGCCAAGAAGACTTGAATCAGAGAATCCTTCAGTTGCCAAAAGAATTTCATCATATGTGAAAACTACTGGCTTCTCTATGTCAAATACATCAGTTCCAAGAGCTGGAAAGAGAAAAAAATATTATCAACTCAAGCACACCAAGCACAAAATTTTAAAAGTAAAAGATCATTTAGTTAGATAAGGGACAGAAAACACTAAATCTGCAAATTGAGAAAATTTGCAACACGCTAAACTTGTATTCACTTTAACCACACAATAATATTATTTGGCATCCATTGAAGTTTGTCTTTGTAGATGAACTTACACATAAAGAAATAAGTCAGGTGAACTCATTATATGATATTTGAAAATGTATATACATCTAGAAGAAGTAAAGTAATACTTTGGCCAATTGGCAACCAATCCAGAAAGATTCCACCACCCATTCATACCCAAGAAGAAGGCATTTACCTGTTTAAATCCTATACAATTCCCTCTGATAATGCCATTTATATTACATCAAGAATAGAAGCTTTCTCTCAGCATCTACAATTTCATGATACCGATGGAAAAGAATCATGTAAAATGCAATTATTTGCATGTTATGACTCAAAGAAACTTCGGAGCCTTTAGGCAATAACTTCTAGATGATTATATCTTTAAAAGTATTGAAAAAAAGGCAAAAATCTAGGAAAACTGCATTGATCAATAGTTTGAACACTACATTACCTTTGGGAATGGTGATTGGAGGGTTGCTAACTTCACCAGTGGTCTGTTTATAATCACCAGACTTGCAGCAATTGTACCTTCCAGAACCACAACAAAAACTCGGCTTCCGAAGGATATGAAACTTATGGGAACTCCTGCCACCAGGATCTTTAGCACTGTTTCCTCGGCCTTCTTTAAAGCAGCTTGATGACCTCAAGCAAATACAAACAGCTACGCTCAATATTATTAGACCAAGCCCAACCACTAAACCTCCTATGATCCATCCATATGACATTCGAGCATTGTGATTCACTTGATTTCCTGCAAATAAAAAAGTAGTTGGCCATTATGATTATGCTAGTTCAGGAAAATTAGAAAAATCAAGGAAGAAAAAGCAGGTATGATGAGATGGAATATAGAACTCTGTTTTTCTGTCCATTCAGCTTAAGTGCAAGTGATTTTCAAAGGCTCAAAGATAAGCGATGCAAACTTGACTACATATATCTCAGTAACATTTTAGCTTAATGAAGTTTTATATACAACTAGACCACACTGTTATTGGTCCAAATAAGTTCTAGCTACTCGAAATTTAACTTCTATCAAGTCCAGTCAATAACAGCACCATCACTTATCCCCAAAAAAAAAAAAAAAAAAAGCACCATTAAACTTGAAAAAATAAATAAATAACACAATGAATTTGAAGAAACAGTTAAATATTTAATGCAAATTTGTGCTATCCATACCCGCAAAATCCTCAACAGAAGGCGCAGGAGCAGGAGGAGGAAGAGTGTCATTCTCCATGGGATAACGCTCACCAGGAACTACAATATAGCATAATTTGTTAACTTGATAAATAAAAATGAAGCTGCTAGAAACAGGAAAATCCTTAAAAATAAGTTTGGGAAAATGATAAATCGAACTAGCACAGCCAACAACAGGAAGAATACAAACAAGAATCGAAGAAAAAAAAAATCAACCAAATCCAAAATGGAAATCGGTAAAAGAACACAACGAAACCGATTATTTTCCTTCACTTTTTCTTTTCTTTCCCCATTGCTAGCCATGGCAGAAACCGAGATGTGCCAGCTGTTAGTGCTTCCTCAATCTCAGTTTTCTCAGCATACCTTATAACTGAGAATTTTTTATTTTTTTCTCGAGAAAGTTCAGTCATTTTTTATTTTTTTCTCGAGAAAGTTCAGTCATTTTTTATTTTTTTCTCGAGAAAGTTCAGTCATTTATATTACAATAGAATGCTTGCAAAAGCTAGCAAGCTCAGGTAAACAGAACTTATTCCAAGAGCTATGTTTTCATCTATGATGCCTGAATTTTCTATTGTTGCCTATAGGATTCATTTATATTACAATAGAATGCTTGCAAAAGCTAGCAAGCTGAGGTAAACAGCACTTATTCCAAGAGCTATTTTTTCATCTATGATGCCTGAATTTTCTATTGTTGCCTACAGAATTCGCCAAAGTTGTGGCAAATCGACAATGTGTAACAATGTATTATGCATAGCAAATATGCATAATTCCCATCAATAAGAAAACTCAATATGCCAATCCTCCATATTTGGATACAAAATTCAAGCCAATCTCTAAATACAAAATTACTGAACTACCTCAAGCAACCCAGAAGATAAATAGAAAAAGAAGGATAAGATTACTACCAACCTGAATTCAGTGGAATGTAGAACAGATCACCGACAGTGACATTATTAGGATTCACAATTCCATTCACTTGCTCAATACTATCCATACTAACACCAAACCTGCTAGCCAAAGATTGCACCGTATCCCCGTCTTTCATCACATAACTCATCAAGTAATTCCACAGTCCACTTGAACAACCACAAAACAGCCTCAACGACACCACTGCCCCAGCTCTTGCCATTCGTGTACTATTATCCAAGATAGCAAGCCCATCATAAGCATTCACAACCACATCATACACATACCCACCACTAGATTTCACCGTAAATGTAGTGTTACTCACATAATTCCTAGTTGTTGACAAACAAGAACAGTTTTTCTTAATAAAGATGTAATTTTTCTCATTCCCTTCTACAGTCACATCTTGTGGTAACACATCAAACATGCTTTGGATCACTGACAGTCTCTGGTTTGGTTGCATTTCATAAGCCAAAAACGTTGTGCATAGCCTAGTTGTGTCCGTACAGTTCATGGGCTGTCTGTATGAATTTAAAGATTCAATTCTTGAAACAAAAACAAGAACACATAGCCAAATCAACAAATGTAACCTTCCAAAATCCATTCTTTGATTTTCAGCTATGAGTACTTAGCTGCGACACTAAAGTATCGCTCAAGAAGAATGGAGAAAATGATCTTAGAAATTAAAGAAAAAAATGAATTTTTATTCTCAATAATAGATTTGGAGTTGACATAAAACCCAAAACGCAAAATGGGTATCCTAATAAAAAGAGAGAGAGAGAGAGAGAGAGAAATGGGATTTTTTTGGTTTTATTAGAGGAAGTTAAAATGGCTAAGGAGGTTTGAAGGACAAGAGAAAAAAGGAATGAAGGGGGGAGTGTGAAGGAAGAAAGAGCATGTTTTTTGCCAAATTTATGTCCCGTTATTTTTATTGTTTTGTTTTGTCTGGTTTGGTTTTTGCAGAGTAAGCTGGTAACTGCTTACCGCCTTGCACTGTAAAAAGAGAAAAGCGACTTCCGGACAAGGAGTCTGCAAAAAGAGAGATGAGAATTAGATGGGTTACAATTACAAACAGAGAAGTTACAGAACCACCCACCTGCAGACTTTTGGGTACATTTTTTTATTGTCCCGAACAGGCCCTTGTTAATTTTTTATTTAAAAATCGTGGAATAATCACAAATCTCAGAAATTTTATTATTATTATTGTTGCCTTTTTTTTTTAGAGGTTTTATTTTGGACTTCGATTCTATGAACATTATTAGAATTTATTGCAGCCGGCATTAATTTTTGTTTTTATATTTTTTTAGTAAAAGAGATGAAAAGATAAATTTGATACTTTATGACTACCATCTAACTATTTAACACATTTTTTCCTTTTTATTTGGGAACCCTGGATCTCACTTTTTTAAAAAATTACTTATAATTAATACATTATAATTTGAAACAATACATCATAATTACATACATTATAATTTAGAACAATACTTAATAATTAGTAAGATGTAAGTCAAGTCAATGATGAATAAATCATACATATACTAAATAAATAGCTCATAACGTTAACTTTAATATCGTGATGAATAAATAACAAAAAGGATAAAATAAAATTACAAAGAAATAGGATAAGATTTCTTATACACACGTATAAAATAAATTAAAAGAAAAAAATTATGATGAAGATGTTTAAAAAGTTTTAAAAAGAATAAAAGCCTTCGCAATTTTTCTTGTGTTGGATAATGATTTAAAAAAAGTAATATCTTGAGTCTTGACATAATAAAATAATTAATTTTAACTATTACAATTTATCTCACACCGTGTGACCCATCTAAAAAATTAGTATTATATAGGCACAATGTACATTCTCTAAAATGAGAAGAACAGTAAGCTTTTTTGGGGGAAAAGAGAGAGAGAGAGAGAGAGGGAGAATGGGACTGTGGGAGGAAATTATTTTTGTTTCCTAAAAAAGAAAAAAGAAAAAAGAAAAAGGGAAATGAATTCCTAAAAATAGTAAGGGTAAAATTGGAAAATGAATTCACGCGATAATAGTAGTTAAGGCTGGATATAGGGAAAAGGACGGCATGGCACAAGTTGCGAAGAACTGGAAATTGATATTGACACTTTGAGTGGGTCCCACATAACCTCTAGCTAATATCTCCCATTAATCGCCGTTTTAAAATTCATATCTCTCATGTCAAATGGTAGATTGACTCAAGTCTCGTCCGACTTTTTTGTCTTTCCAAAATTAACCCCTTTGTTACCGACACCGAGGAAAGGATCTGCTACTTCTGCATCCACGAGACCGAAAAGTACCAAGTTGAATTAGAGCCGTTCCATTTTAGATTGTTTCAATGTATGATTGATCTGATTGATGATTAAGGCCATAAGATTGAAGGTTCCCATGTGTGTAAATAACTAGGGTGGCAACTTGTGTCTTAAGTTATCAACTCAAACAAACGCAATATGCGACGAACTAGCCAAAACATTGCGTAGAGCCGGAGCCATTCGATTGGAGATCACGGCTAATGCAGTGGTGCAAGAAGCAGGGAACAGCAGCCCGAAAGTTGGCGTAATTAATCGGATCGGGGACTTGAGATTTGACCAGGTAGGGCCACACGTGGACAGGAGACAACTGTAAGAAAATAATGGCCTAAATGAAACGGAGAACAAAAGCCGAAAGATACCAAACAAGCCCCAACATCGAGACTGATATCATTAAATACTTCGTCTTAAAATATTGTACAAGCTACAAAATTATTCCCGTAAACATTTTTTTTTTTTTTACCCCAAAAAAAACAAAAAAAGCTTACAAGATTATTCCCTAAAAAATTAATCTAGTAATCATTTTTCCCATTTAATTTTTATAATAACGAAAACTTGTTAGTGTAGACCCATAATTTTTTTTCAACATTGCACATTTTTTTCAACATTACACTCTAATGTACTAAAAAAAAATTTATAGTCTACCCATATTTTTATGGTACATTTACTTTTTAAATTAAGAAATCAGAATCTGAAATTGAATCATTAATAACATTCACTTCACAATGTGAGAATTAGAATAAGAATCGAAAGAGTATAACCTACCTCAATTTGAGAATGGACAATAAGAGACTAATTTTCATGGGATATGAATCAATCTCCCATTATTGAAAGTATCTATTTTACTACTATAATAAGCTATGTGTTTCGAAAATACCCTCCTTTAAATTAAAAAATATTTTTTTAAAAAAACCAACAAGCAAAGCCTCATCGTCTCCATCAAACCCTCACAAACAAGTTATTGAAGCCAAATATTTCTAGCCTTCATCACAGCATGGGGATCAGGCACGTCGTCGATGGTCACTGTATCACGGCACCGAGATCATGTCATCGTTGGTCGTCGTTTCCATTTCATTGTCCGTCTTTACCACCGATTTCTACATCTTGTCACCGCTAATTAATAACAATAATGATAATAAAATTTAATAAATAATGATGATGATGATGATCATCTTTATTGTTATTATTTTCAGTTTTAGTTTTATTTATATTCTTATTATTGTTAATGTTATACAATAGATACAAATAATACTGGTGACAATAATTAATAAAGAATATTTTAATAACTTGCAACAAATAATATCAGTGACAATAATTAACAAATAATATTTTAATAACTTGCAACAGTCCATTTCGATTTCAAGATAAAACATTAATGGAAACGTAATTTATTTTGATTTCGATTCATACAGGTCAAATAAGCAATTTATTCTTATTCCAATTCTTTAATTTGATTCTAACACATTCCGATTTCCTTTTAGTAAATGCACCATTAATTATATTTTGAAAATTTTATATGGATTGTGATTGCAACATAAATTTTTGAGCTTAAAACAAGTCGAATCTATCTTCAAATAATAATAAAAAAAAAGTGTATATATGTGTATCTATCTCTCTCTCTCTACACACACTCTCTCTCTCTCTCTTAGATTGTACACATTCCAGCTATAGTGACATATATGTGAGAGAGATTATTTACTATCCTACTAAAAATAAGTGGCTTCCCAAACTAAAATGCATATGAAAATAATAGTCAAAATGATCTGATTTTGTGTCTAAAATTTATTTCATTTCGTTGAAAATAACATGAAATTTCGGTGGGAAGAAAAAGTATTGAGTTGAACAAGAAATTTTTGGCCCCCCCCCTTTTTTTTTTTTTACAAAGAGCGTGAATTTAAAAAATTTTTAAATGGATTTTGGAGTAGACATTATTTTAAACTACAAAATGCAGCTTAATTTTGACTAACTGATATTGGGTAACGTCAACATCGTATTAGTTTATTATAGATATCCATAATTGGACACCACATGGTTGACAAACTTGATTTCCTTATTTTTACAACACGAAGTTAATTTCTTGTTTTTGGAAACCACTTTTTCAGGATCCTTTAAAAAAAAAAAAAGAAGTTATGATAGATGATGAAGTGACAATTAACAAAATGCTCAAAGAAACAACCATGTGTTGCATTTTAAATCTCGAGCATTTTTTAATAAACAAATAAAAGAAAGAAAATGGAAGACTTTATTATATCTTCACTTGGAAACCGGCAAGTAAATTATTATTATTATTATTTCTTCCAAAGAGGTCATGTTGCTAAGCAGAGGTCATGAGGCCTATAAATACATACAATGAGAATGAAATGTGTAGGCATAAATTAAGTCAATTGGGGTTGCCTGCCAACACGGGAACCTAATCAAAACTCATTTTCAAGGCTGAAAAACAAAAGCATTGGGGACCCAATTGTCCACATCATCTGCATGTGGATTATGGCTGGGAAAATTATTGACAATGCATGTGACATTTTAGATAATGTTAAAACTTTCCCATGCAGGTCTAATTGTCTAATAACCTTAGTTGTCATATGATGAGAGACCTTTATAATTATTATTTTTTTGAAAAAAAAAATCAGTATTAGTTAAATGTCACTTTAATATGCACGATACAAGAATTCACGGCATTGAGGATTTTCAAGAGAGAATTAATCGTATATGATGTACTATTATCACTTTGAAATTACTTTTTACCTGTGTCATTAACCTAATTATTATTTAAATTTCTTTAATGATGTTGATTACTTTATTTAGGTTTCGTTGGACGCTACATACCCTTTCAAATATAGCTTATGTTATTAGAGTTGTTATAAATAGAATTTTTTAGTTATTTGGTTGTGAATGAGAGTTTTTATAAAAAATTACAAAATTATTTTAATATGCAAGTTTTATAAGTTACGTTTCAAAATGAATGAAATAAAATTGTGAAATAAGTAAATAATATTTTAGACATTTTAACATTTTAAAAAGAAAAAAACTTTTCAATCTCTACTCCCAAAATTTTAAAATCTAAGCTTTTGTCCAAAACCAAAACTTTGATTGAAAAACAAAACAAAAGAAAAATCAAACAACAATAAAAATTTTAAAGAGAGCTTATGGAATTAGATAAGTACTTATAATCATTAGATAAATTATATCAAATAATTATTTACGGTATATTTGGTTTAAAGAAATATACGAAGAGAAGATGAGAGGAAAGGAAGAAAGAGGAAAAAAAAAATAAGGGGATAAAAAATAAATTTCTTTTCTAACCAAACAATAAAAATGAGATTTAACTCTTTTTTTACTCATTTTCTCTATCTTTTTCCTTTTCATTCATCTCATCTCCTATCATTTCTTTCATCCGAACATGGGCTTATTCTCTTTGTGCACAAGCAATGTGAAACAATTAATCATAAAGTCTGGATCTATAGTAACAAATTATGCAATGATGTGCACTTTCGTGGGGTCACAAATATATCAGTTTTAGGTCCCCACAAGCTTTGGATCTTATTCTAGCTAGTGCTTTACAATTGGATTTAGGCTGTTCAATTATCAACTGTAAATTCAGTGTTTAATTTATTTTTCTTTAGATTAGACAATTGACCTTTTATTTTTAATGATGACACATGCTTAAGACTTCATTGTTGTCACAAGATCCCAATACATATGCTCTCTCTCTTTCTAAGAAGAAAATTACCAATTGTTTATATATATGATTGATGTTTGATTGATTTTACATGAAAAGTCCGTATGAATTTCGGAGTGATCTATAAAGAATTATTTTGTAAATGTTTTACGTTATTTCTTAAATTTTTTACACTTTTGACCTGTAAAATCTCTGTAATCACTTATTAAGCTGTCATTATCTTGCACTGCGAATTGATTAAGCTTGGCATTTATTTCTTAAGATTTTGTAAGTGAACTTAACGTGCATGGCACGGGATTCCATTATCGTTAATTTTATGCAGAAACAAGAAGCAACCCATGTGAAATTAGGTTTTGATTTGACATACCTGTTTACTTTAGTTCCATTACACGACACAGCTAGAGCTAAGCGAAAGCTCATGCAACAAAAAGGGAAAGCCAAAAACACTTCTATGGCTTTAAGTTATATAACTATTCGTTTTTAGAGTGGATGGTAATGGTATTGGTTTGTATAAAAGTAAGAGAAAAAAAAAATACAAACATACATACATATATTAATAATAAAATCTTGCTGAAAGAGCCACTCGGTCAAGGCCAAGTGCTTAATGATTTTAACTTTCTTCTCCAATCAAGAATAATTGAGTGGAGATCATTGCAGTCTTTTTTCCTTATAAAAAAAATTAAGTGGAGAGCAGACATCGCTCCAATATTATTGAGGGAACAATTCATAAGAAGAGGGTAAAAAATTCATGAGGATTTAATGTAAATTAATGGTCTCAACTAGTTGTGTGATTGCAATAAAAAAAGAGAAATCTTTCTGAAAGAAAATTGCATAGATGAAAAGTTGTGAGTGACACCAATAATGGCTGAAAGTGACCCAGCCCAAATTTGGCATTGCTGGCTGTGGGTTCGGTTGAGTAAATGCAGAGTGAGAGAGTGTTTTCATTAATGTGCATTTTTCAGAGACGACTGAACTTAATAATGTACTTGGGTTTTGGAATTCTCTGAATCACTCTAGCTGGCGTACCGATACCCACCCATTTCATTATTCACTCAAGAAGGCACAAGTTTTGAGTCCATGGGAGCCTTAAAACATTTCTGCTTCCGCAGATATGAGTGGGATTGGTATCCCCCCAAATACTTGTAGGCATAGATTATCAAGTCGGTTTCGATAGACGTCTGAATTGAACTACAAATTTATGAACTGAAATTTTAGCAACGCACTGCCTAAGTAAAGCCCCATTTGTATATGCTTATTTGTTTCCTAGCCGGTCATTGACGGGAAGAGTGATGGTTAATGGGCCAAGAAGAACAATAAATCTTGACATGGGCTTTCTCTTTTCATTTCGAACCCAAAGCGGCAAGTTTTTGTTAGTTTTGTTAGGGCTCAGTAGTTCACCCTTAACAACTGATCTTTACGATTGAGGTAGTAGCTGTGCCAAAATAGCTTTCTTTCATGTCCAAGTTAAAAGTTCCACGTTTTGTTAGTAAACAGTATCTGGGGGACCCTTTTGATCACCCATCCCTGTCCTTTGTACTTAAAAAAGAAAAAAAAAATTTCCCATCCCAAAAAGAAAAAACTTCTAGCAATTGATTGCCAAAAATTTCTCAAGTAAATGTCATTGTTGTACCAACCTTTTAGTAATTTGATTAATAACTAAAATATCTAAGATTTCATCACCGGCGCTTTCTGGAATTACTTTATTTAAAAACCATTTTTGTAGATTGCTAAAGAAGCTAAAATTGAATTCCGAGGTTCAAAATGTTTAATTCATACGCCTTATGTTTATGCAATAATTCATGTATACACCTTGTTTAATGAAGAAAAAGAAAAGGCGAGAGGGGGAAATAGAACATTTTGCTGCCGTAGGGAGGAGAACGAAACTGCTTTTGGGATTTTATTTTTTCATTGGCCTAATTAATTTTTTGTCACGCATGAAAAATCCCTTGTTATGATAGACCGGACACTGGGTGAGTGAGCAACAATTTTAATGACGGCACATAATGGGTTCACACTAGTCATTCCGGGCATAATGGCTTTTTCTTCTTCATTTCATATTAAAGGCAAATGGGATATAGATACGACTTGATAAGAGAGCACTTATTTTTTATTTTCAAATTTTGATGTTCCTCATTTTTTGGCAAAATGCTACTATGATCAAGAAAGCACTTTCTATTTTTATTTCCTTTCACGTGCCCCAAAAAAAACAGAAAAAAAGTTTGTGGGTTAATTGTTAGTTTTCTTTTCACGAAGGAGATTTTATTTTTGTTTTATTTTATTTATTTATTTATTTATTTATTGAATCAAGTGAATAAGTTTTGTTTTTTGAAAAATGGTACTTTAACTTGATTCAATTGATCAATATCATCCGACCGGACCAACATTAATTTGTTTGAATTCATGATTATTACACGGAAGGGGCAAACTCCTTCGAGTGGATCAAATTAGGTTTAGTTATTTTTGCATATGAAAATTATGAGAAATTATCTCGCTTAATAAAATGAGAGAAAATCTCGATTTATTAATATCAAATTTTCAATTATACTTAATAGACTGTATTATCATTATTTGAACATGTTAGAAATAACAAAAAAGATGGTATACATACAGAGTATTTTGGAGTTAAAAAAAGGAAAAAAAAAAATCGAAATGAAACTAGTCAAATTTGACATCGGCACTGATTCGACAAAACAACTTAATCCGGTTATGTTTAGATTTGTTTAAACTTTGAGATTTTTATCCAAGTGCCAACCAATAATCACACGCCATTTGCTTGCTCGTAAATCATTCAATGGTCATATTTTTTTCAACCTCAACTTTTGCTTGTTGCGCATGCGTTTCGGGAGCTAAATTCAGACTTGTAAAGAGTCTTCACTTGCTTTTAATGTAATCTTGACTTAATCAAGCAATTATAAACCCATAAACAAGTAATCATTAAATTCAAAGCAAGTAGACTCCCTAAACCCTATAATTATAATTTTAAAGAGGATGAGTCCTTGACTAAAATAATAACATTTACACTATAGAAATATAAAATATTTTTCCTTTTCGTTCATGCAATAAAAGAACCTTCTTTATGCACCGTATCATGGACACAAATTATTCGAGCCACATCTAAACCAATAACCATCAACCTAAAGAGACTTTTTATTTGAATGGTTGTTATCAATATCTCGCTTTTTAGCAAGAAACCCTAATGCTTCTAATTATCACAAACACAACCGACGCCCTCTTGCTTAGAAAGAACACTGCTTTTACTTTGTAGCTCACTCTTGTTTTCAAATTTTTTTTCCCCTAATTAATTTGTGGTAAAGAAACCCTTTACTACTTCGCCTTTCAAAACGTTATCGTAAATATGCAATCAGTTTCTTACATACAAATTGTATTTCTCATAGTACGTAAATTAAAATTAAAATACCTATCTTATAATTTATCTTGCTTTTCACATTTTATTATGAGTCGATGAAATTTATCTTTCTTTTCACATCTTATTATGAGTCACTTCGTCGGCGTGGTATTGTCAGTGATTTCAATTAATTTTGAAATTAGAATAATTACTCATTCAAACTTTTCCAAATAACAAGAAAGTTAATACAATCAAATTACAAAAATGAAAAATCCTTATAATGGGTCCTCGGTGCTTATCATACATGATCTTTATGCTTGGTACAACGACGGCGCATGGCATAGGAATGAAATATGAAAGTGAAAGGGGAGAAACAAGTAAAAGACATAAACAACAAAAACTATCAAAAAGAAAAGTGATAGAGCAATTGATTGAAATGAAGAAAAATTACAAGTTAATGAAGAAAGCCATGAAAGGGGGGAATGTATCATCAAAGTGAATGAAGTGATTGTGATCATGATGAAGATCATGATTTTTTTTTGGATGATGATAAAGTAGTCGGTGGGGTCTGCCAATAAAAGGATATGGATCAATGTTATATGGCTCTTGTTTATAGTTGGTGTTGCAACTTTCATGTTCGAAAACGAGTGTGAACAATTAAAAATAAGTGAATAGAATAAAGATAAAAAGGATTTGTAAGTCGTAACAAATGCGCCTAAGCAGAGACTCTTTGTAGAACACACGCTCTGCACTTTTCTTGCTAATTTCACAAATGCTAAATGCATGAGTGAGCAAGAAATGAGAAAAGTGTTCGATGTGGAGAGCACAATGCACAAAAGTGTTTTTCTAAAAAATTACTATTGTTATATGTCAAAAAGCATTATTCGTAATTATTAATTACTTTCGGGTGCAAACGTCTTCATTTTTCTTTGTAAAAACATACTATTAAACTATGTGTTATAATAGTTAATTAAAATGACTTATTAACCATATAATTTAATAATGAAATGAAATTAATCTTGCATTATTTAACAGTGTATTTATATTTAAAAAAATAATAATAAATAAGAGCACCCCGGACTAAAAAAGGACTGTCAAAATTATTAATGTAAAATCAGTGACGTAAGAAGTACAATGTAGCATTGATATAACCCGCAAACAAATTAGTACTCATCCAAACGGATTTTTCTAAGATACAGCTGCTGTAAGTTACAGCCGCAAAAAAAGTGAGTGAACAGTAACCACGTGATGTTACTGTTCACTCACTTTTTTTGCGACTGTAACTTACAGCAGCTGTATCTTAGTAACTCCCCATCCAAACAGCACCTTACCACGCTTTGTTGAAGCTTGATCGTGCTTTTGATCCTTATTCCACCAAGTCAACACAGTCAACGGCCCGGGAAGCATCATAAATCAGACGGTGGAGATCAACTCATCAAAGTGACAACGCCGTGATAAGACCGGGGCACCTTAAGTGCGCCATGTGTCTGACTTCCAATAAACTTATCACTTCTTCTAAGCAACAGTCCCCGGGGCCCTGACCCCTCCCACAAAACAAATAATGCTCCCACTTTTTGACATGACTAATACTCCACGAGTCGTTTTACTTTTCCCACATCAATTATGCTGTTGCATTGATCACCACAGTTGGTTTTGGAACTAAAATGGCTGGGGAGTGGAGATCAACCTCAGGTGGCTCAATTAAAGATTGGGATTGCAGATCAAAGGGATGTGTACACGTACTTTGTTGAGGGTTGAGGGGTGACGGGATGGTGATGGGTGGAGTTGATAATTTAGGAACACTGAATAGTGGGATGTATGCGATGTATTGGATTCAAACCTAACTAAAGGGCAGACAAGATTCGAGATTCCGCTTCCACGCGGCCTGAGTGGCAATTGTCACTTGGTAAGGGGAGATGCTCTAAGGCTAAATCACAGGCCATCGCTATGTTACTATTGTATGGGCAGTCCGTCGTCATCTTTTATTCTTCGTACTTGGTGACTACGGTTTATTTGTCTTATAATCAGTCGAGTTTTGGTCCATATATTTGTATACGGTGGGTGTTGTGCTGAGCTGATTATCATATTATTGGTGGAGCTGTGGGCTCCACATCCACAGTACAACTCCACAAATAATAAACCGCCACACGCACAAGAAGGTGCACTATTACACACACCTGACTGAAATTTTTAGTTTTAATTATTGGAAAAATGATCGGATGTTAAGATTTTGGATAGAAGTTGTGCTGCAGGGTCTACAATCTCTTAGTTTCAATCTTAACCGTGCGCACATGATCTCTTCTAGTAATTATGTTTAAAATTTTAATGGGGAAAACTTGATTCTTAGACTAATTTAAACGAATTATTTTTAAACATTTTATTTCGTCGGTTAAATCTCAATAAATATAAAATTAAAAAATTAATTTAAATTTAATTTGCTCTTTTAATTTTTTAACCTCTTTTTTTTTTTTTCAAATTGACAAGCCTTATCTGTCTTTGGATTTAAATACAGGTGGACAGAAAAATTTTAAAAACAATGAAAATCATTAAAAGAAAAAATATCCCGCTGGCGTCAGTGCATCATAAACGAAAGATATGTGTCCATTGCTGACATCATTAGAACACTCGCTAGACGCGCTAAATTCGCGAGTAGGGAGAGCACCCCGAAAAATGTATACAGAAATCGTTATATCGTATTCGTACGTAAAAATACCGCCGACGCGCAAAGGAGATTGGGCGTTAAAGCTCGAACATGTTGGTCGGTCGGAGGCTAAAAGTGAAAATCGAAAATGAGCCAGTCGCATTCACGATCTCTGAACCCGTTGGTGGTCCCCACACTAAGAAAAGAAAAAGCCACCACTTCCATCAGTCGACACGTGTCCAACTCAGTCATCTTATCACAGGCTCATATGGGTGAAAGCCGAGGCCTACGGGCCTAAGGTTTCGTCTCTCAGTATCCAAACCCAGGCACCACGTAGCCGACCAAGCCAGACCCCCGGGTCAGTTGTTCGAGGTCTAAGCTAACCATGTGGCCTGGTTTAGGTTAACCCTTGTTTGTGGTCAAGGTTAAGGATGTTTGTCTCCTCTTGTCATCATGATTGAAGTCACAAGGTTTTCCTTTCGGACAGAGAATGATGGGTGGCTGTTTTTGTTTACTAGGAAACTGTGTAATGCTTATTGCTTTATTATAAGGATTATACCTTACGTTTAACATGTCAAGACTTTACCCTGTGACCATTTTATTTTACACTGGCTTCTCCTTAATACATGGTAACATGGGATTGCTTTATTTACAAATTGATTAAACTTTAGAACATTATATAATCATATTAAAATAATAAAATAAAAATAAATAAAATAACTATTATGTTTTAGGTTACATGAGAGCATAATTTTTTTTTCTAAATAAAGATGAATTAATCTTACGCTCATAAATATTTGCACAAAATGAATGAGTCTCGATGAAAAATTAAACTCTTCCCTGCATTTTATCATTTAACCCATGACTTAATAAATGATAATAATTAAATTACATTAGATATGTTCAATTAGTAATTTCATTTTCTTTCTTTCTGTTTTTTTTTTAGCGTCAAAATAGGTAATATCAACTATTGAAAGTGTATAAATATAATAATTAAATATAAAAATGAGATCATCATTTTTTTTCTTTTTTTTTGGGTCTCGACCAACAACAATATTAATGTTAGGCAGTCATCGTGTGGTTATTTGTAGAAGACACATTTTTTCACCGACCAAATTTTGATACCATAAATCTTTGAATCGTAACCCTATCATACAAAACAAAAACGCCATTGGTCCCCGTCCACGAGAACAAGAGAATGTTGCTATCTGAAAATAACTCATTTGAATGGAATTTTTTCTTCCACAATCAAAATATACATACACAAGCATCATTTTCAAAATATTTGTTAAGAACTATTGGACAATATGATTGTCACATATGAGAAAATATAATATGTGCCCATGGTATTTTGTTCGGAATTTTTACCAAATTTGATGCTCGTGCTACAATTCATGTTGTGGAAATGCTTTTATTGATCAACAACAATTCAACATCCATCCTATTTGAAAATAACACATTTCGATTTTTCTTTTCTAATTTATTAACACCTCCACACGTGGGGCAAGTGAAATTTGTCAAAAATAGGTTTGACATTTTAGTTAAAAGTATTTAAATAAACAAAAATAAATAAAATAAAATTAGGTATGTTGCTTGCCGGTCCAATTAAATGTTACTTTCGTTTCTTTGCTCTTAATGACAAAACCCAACTAAATTAATTCATTTTTAATACATAAACTCAATTCAACTAGTTGAGATTATTAAAGTAACCAAATTGTCCAATTTTTATCAATTTAATCAGTTTATAAAGATCAAATGGATCAATATTGAGTGATGCGTAATTTACTATTTAGTATTATGCAAGCCTTTTAAATTTTATAAATTTAATTAACAAATTAAAAGGGAGGAAAAAAAAAACCAAAAAAATGAGGATAAAACAAATGAAAGAGAGTCATTAAAAAGAACACGCAAGGACAAAATGGTCATGAAAAGTTCGGTTTGTTTGGTGAGCCGCTAAAAAGAATAATATTACACACGCGTGTATCATCAATTCCCGTAAACATTTGGCGATTATCAGACGATTCCCTTTTTCCCGATTTATTAAAGAAAGTTGACTAGCGTACGGACGGGACCATGAGTCTTACAATACCACTACACCCAAAAGCAGCAAACGAAAATGAAAAAGAGACCTTCCTTTTCAAACCTTTTAGATGCAGCGATCAGATCAGCGGTATCGCGTCAGATCCTGTCCACGTCGACGCATATTCCCAGGTGATCAAACAATCCGACGGTCAGAAATCATCGTTGACAGTTGTTATGATGGACAGGACCTCCTGAGATACTTGCTTTGCTCGCAGAGGAGAGAGAGGCTGGCAATAATATCATAGGATCTGCATGATATAACTGCGCGAGCCCTGCAATTATGGATCCGATCCTGCAAATAATCTTCTTTATGTATTTTCAAAATTAAACCCAAAAAAAAAAAAAAAAGAGGTCCAAAGCCAAACGTCCCTCATCTTCTTGACCATAAAGAAAGCGACCCATGTAATTTTAAATATACTTTATGCCTCCATCAGGGCCTGAATTATGTCTTGCTTATCCAATTAATTATAGCATAATTAACACAAAAGTCGCGACTTAAGTTTCTTTGACGTATGGGTAACACTAATTTGTGTAGGTGTGTTTTACATAATACGAACAAATTTCCACTAATGGTGCTCAGTCGACAAGGACATTTTTGTCAATTAATCTTGGGATGAAATGGATTGACAAGATATAAGACACGATATGTAAGAAAATCAAGCATGCAGCCCAACCGAAAGTTGGTGTTAGAATTGGTTCAAGAAGGAATTAGGGCTCTAATTTTAGGAATGGAATAGATAGAATTATTTTTTTTAGAAAATAAAAAAAAATAATTATTAGTTACTCGTGTGATTGGCCACGTTTCTGCCTACGGACCTTTAATCTTAAGTTTGACCATTTATGGAATTATAAAAGAGCTTCTTAGTGAATGTCAAAATAAATAGGATTTTCCTGTTTCTTATCCCAATATTTTGAAGAAATTTTTCTTTAATGTTTGACTGAAATTTAGATAAGCCCATCGTCTTAAAGGCTTTTGAAAAATCTCACTTGAGGCTAGTTAAGAACAAACTAATTGCTCCAATGTCATAATCAAATAGCAGAAAATACTCTATGCAATAGAGAGGACACTTTCACTCACTTATAACGGTGTTAAAAATTATTAGCTGTAGTTACAGACAAGTTTGTAGTTGCATTCAATAAAATTACATTTTACGTACAATTATGACTAAATAATTTCATAATCAAATCATTAATCTCTGTTGTAATTGATTCATACCCAATTCACTTAAGACTCGGTGAGAGAAATATCTTAGTTTCTATCGGCCAATAAAAAGCTTAACTTTAAAGCACAAAAGGTTAACTAAATAACCTTTAATTAACAAGAACAAAACCGTCGAGCGACTACTTAATTATCATATTACCACCCATACTTTATCCATAATCGTTCTTAATCTCTTGTCACTTTCACTCCTTCACGTTCTCTCTCTCTCTCTCTCTCTCTCTCTAGGACAAAACTCTAATAAAGGGGGGATGTTTGGGGCAGTGTGCTCATAAGTCTATCAAGCAAGCTGGTCTTGTTTCACTGTCTTTCTTTGTATGCAAAACAAAGGGAAAAAGCAAAATGAGAGAGTCAGGTCAGCAACAGGCAAACAACAAGAGCACGCTTTGCTTCCTGAGCTAACCAACCTAACGTTGTTGTTATTTAGACACACCACCTCCCCCTCCTCTTTGGTTGCGTGTGTGTTATGCTCTTTTAATAGTTTCCTGTTTTTGTGTTTGTGCAAGAGAATCTCTCTCTCTCTCTCGTTTTTCATTTTTTTTATCTTTTTTCTCTGATATTCACCTATTCCTCTTCTATCACAGCAAGCCCCCTAAAAGCAAAGAATCCCACTAGCCTTGCAGCATAACAAGCTAGCAATACCCCTGCTCTTATTACTATTGTACTAGCTTCCCTTTCTCCCTATATCTTTTTTGCTCTTCTTTTGTTGTTAATAACTCTTGTTTTTGGTTTCTCTTTGGTTGAAGGTTTGAGTTTTCCCGTGTCGTTGCTCTTATAGTGAAGATCTTTAGTGTTTTCTCACTTTTTCCAATCTGGATTCTTTGTTTTGAGTGTTGAAGGTCGTATTTTTTATGATACCAGGATGTGGGTTGTCTTGTTTTTGAGCTCAGGTTAAGCAAGCAATTTGCTAAGGTAAATGCACGTTTTAGGAAGTTGAGTTGATGAGTTCTTTTTATCTTTTTATGTTCAAGTGCCTAACTTTTTGTCACTTCTTGTGTCTTTCAGGTTTCTTGATAAATTTTTTTTATCTTTCAGTGGAAGAAAAAGTTTGATCTTTAATCGGTTATTAGAGTTACTTCTGTTTCTGTTTCTATGGAGGGTTGTTCAAAAACTGGTGACCAGGTTTGTCCCCAACTGCTGGATTTGATCTCTAAAGAAAGAAAAGAGTGGTTTGTGATGAGAAATGGAGAAGGGTCATCCTCAGAGGAGAAGAAGCTTGAGCTGAGGCTTGGACCACCGGGTGGTGAAGATAGGTGCTGGTCTCTCAAAGATTCCACCAACAGAGAAAGAGATCATCATCAGCAGCAGTATCTTCTTTCTCTTGGATACTTATCTTCCACAAACAATAACAACAGCAATGGCTTTTCATTTCTTCATCATCATTCCCCACGAAGCTTGCCTGTTATGGCAAAGGAATCCTCACAGTCCTGTTGCACTAAAGTTGCAGACTTGCAGTGTCCTGCCGAAAAGAAAGCATTTCCATCTCCAGCTCCTGCAAAAAATACAGCTGTTCACAACAGCTCTCAGAAAAGGTACTTCAGCTTTTCACCCCTCTCTTTCTATCTCTCTCGTTTCGATCTCTTTATCAGACAGGATATTCAATCTCGAGAGTCACATTGTTATGTGTTTGTTTGTGTGTGGTCCTTGGATTTTTTGTTTTGTTCCCCTTTTTTTTTCTTTTTCTTTTTTAACTCTCTCTCTCGCTTTGCTATGTCCTTTCAGTCTCTAAACAATTTTTTAACCATGTTTTTGAAATTTCACCAATCACCTTGATTGCTATTTTTTCAGCTTGCTTGTTTAAGCAATTACTTACTCTTTAGCTTATCTCCTGCCCCTTTTTTTTAATGTAAATTCTTGACCTTTCCGTTATTTCTTATGCTATTTGCTATTTATTAGAATTATTTATCTTTAAGGGGTAATTTTTGGTGTCTTAATTCTTTTTGATGACTCATTAATTAAAAACAGGACTGCTCCTGCTCCAGTGGTGGGCTGGCCTCCAATTCGTTCATTTAGGAAGAATCTTGCTGGCGCAAGTGCCTCTAAATCACCAGCTTCTGAATCTCCAAATGAGGTCCCAAACAAGACTGTTAATGAAAGACCGGCTCATGAGCCTAGCAGGAAAAACCCTTTTGTGAAGATTAACATGGATGGTGTCCCTATTGGAAGGAAAGTTGATCTCAATGCTTATGATAGCTATGAAAAACTCTCAGCTGTTGTTGATGAACTCTTTAGAGGCCTCCTTGCAGGTTTTTTTTCTTTAACTTCAATTAACTAATTATACCCATGTGGTCAAATTTAATTTTACCGCATATAATTGAGAGGATATTGAACAATAATTGGTCTTCTAGTTTTGGCAGTAAAAGTGCACATGCTGTAGATTGCTTTGATTTGATAGTTGTATCATTGTTGTAAGTTTATTTATATTTCTTCATATATTGCATATAAGTCATTAGCACACAACCTGAATTTGAGACTTGCCTATAATTAATAATCTACCAATAAGGGTGTGTGGATTTTGTAATGTCTCTGGACGTCATATGGTCAATTAAACATCTAAATTAAGGGCAATCTTTATTCTAATTGCGAATATAATTAAGAGTAGAGTTCTGGGCTATTAGTTTGTCTTTTAGCATAGTTTAAAAAAGTTTTTATTTGTTAAACACACATGTTAATGACTTTTGTACAGAGATGTGATTATCTCATTTCATTTGTCGTTTTGCGGTCTTTGTTTCAGCTCAAAGAGATTCCTCTGCTGGTGGAATAGTGAACAAGCAAGAGGAAGAGAAAGCAATTACTGGTGTTTTGGATGGAAGTGGGGAATATACCCTTATTTATGAGGATAACGAAGGTGACAGGATGCTGGTTGGGGATGTCCCGTGGGAGTAAGCATCTCTATCACCATGGATCTGATGCATTTTCAAAATTATTCTAGTTTATATTATATTCCCACTCAGTGATTTTAGCCTATAACATAACAGTAGTTTGTTGTTTAATTTGTCCTGAAAAGCAGCATTAGGTTCCAAATCTAGTAACACCGATTCCCTCTTTTTACTCTCATGTTCTGTTTCTCATGTATGCATTCCGATAAACCTATTTGATAACTCAGCACTTTGTACACACAAAGAAAGTAAAAACTAGTAGTGCAACTTTGCTGGTGTTGTCACAAGTGATTGACTGCTTGTATAAAATGGAATTTGCAGCATGTTTGTGTCAACAGTGAAGAGGCTGCGCGTTTTGAAGAGCTCTGAAGTTTCTGCCTTGAGCCGTGAGAAGTGTGCGTAAAGATTTGAAACTTTTATGAATTAGTAAAATAAACGTGTTTTCTGATATCTAATAACATTGTCTAATAACATTGTTATCTCGCAGATGGAAGCAGCAGGCAGGACAAGATACTGGCTTGACTGACCCGTGCATTGAGATGAAGAAAAATGATAGCTCTATAAGTTTGAAGAAGAGTCTTGAATTGTGTTGCCATTTTGACATTTTGTTTCTCTATTTTGTATGAACTTGTTTGCGCTCACCGTAAATATAATATTATGTAGCCTTTATCTTATGTGTAACTGTTAACCTGTTCCCCTGATTTTATGCTTGACGCTTCTTCAGCATGCAACTGTGGGACAAAGCTTTAATATCAAATATATATTATGTAATTTCCTTTTCAACTTCTCCTTTTGTATTGGCATTGTGAAGTTCTATTTTGTATGAACTTCTCCTTTTCGTATATGAGAAGTATATTGATGGTACTGAAATACTTGTAACGAATGTTGCAAGATACAACGGCAGTACAGAATTTTAGTTGATGGGTCTGTAGTAATGCCAGGCTCTGTGATTGTAGGCTTGTCGCTTTATTTTCCGGTAAAATGAACTGTCGATTTTGAGCGTCGGGTCTTGTTTACAGCATGTGCAGAGCCCATTTGAGCTGTGTAGTTTCCAAATAACGTTGGGTTGTAAAGCTCTTGCTCTTGTTCTTTTTTAGATTCCATGAAACTTGCTGCTGCTTGCTAAGTACACTATTCAGAGGTTTCCTTTCGGCTTTGGGTGGAGAGAAAGTATTAAAAAATAAAAAGCTATGCCCTTTTTGTTCAAAGGATCGGTTCATCCGGCCACCACCCCAGCAGCAGTCTCCTGAAATGAATATCAATAGGGAAGGCTTCAATACCCTTTCTTTCCTCCCACAAAAGTCTCACTGATTCTGCATAATATATGAGGATGAAAGGGGTTACGGTTAATGTTGCGAGAATTTATAACGTTAAATTTGTAAATCTCCGAATTACAAGCCGAATTTCGTAGCGTGAATTTGTTTGGATTTTGGGGTGCATGATAGTAGTGAAAGAGTAGTGGAAATTTTGGGTAAGAGTTGAAAGGGAACACAGAGAAATGGGGAGAATTGAAGGGTCCTTATCATGGGGAGCTGCCTAACTTTGGGACGAAAAATAAGACCAGTCTTCTTTTCATTAAGCAATTGTGTTTTCAGCAGTTTTTGGAAAGACCATTCACATTAAAAACTAATTAACTAGGAGGATGTGACTAGGATGGCAACAGGACGGGTATTATGCGAGGATGCCAATACTTGTACTCGTACCCGTTTGATAGTAGACATTCCCGTCACCAACCTTTATTTGTTGTGGGTTTGAATTGGTACGGATTGAGAATTCCTCGTTAAAAAATATAAATATCTGTCCCCTTCTCCTATCCCCTATTTTCCCTTTTCATTTAATGATTATTAAGTTTAATTTTAATTAATCTATTATTAAATAGAAATACTAAATCTATTTAAATAAAAAAAATTGCTAAATAGTTGGAATAATAATGTGATGAGATGGGTAATACAGTTTGGACTACAAAAATCCTATCAAATTGCAAATAAAATACTTCCCAAATACATAACTAAACCAAGAAAAAAAAAGTACTATAGGATCCGAACAATATATCTGCTTGAGAACAATGAATTGACTGGAGAAGTGCCGCCAGAAAAATAAAAAACCACAAACAAATAATAGGAAGGAAATTTTCAATATTTATATGGAGAAATACCTGATGAAATATTGATGATTGATGCCCGACGATTGATGAATGATGTTAAGAATTTCAATTGATTTTTCACCTTGAACTAAAAGAACATGGACATTCAAGATGGAGGCTATTTTATTGATTTTGGAAAGAAATTCAGTCATTGTAATCAGACCATATTCGTCTATTTTCTAGTCGATACTGTAATGATCAGAATCGGCAACTTGAATCAAATCTCGTAAAGATGGTCTTTAAAATATCGACTTTTGGTATTCCTCGGCGTTTCAAAATATTCACAATTAAAGACTTAAAGCCGCTAAATTTATTGTTCACGTTTTAGTCTCTTTAGGGTTTTAATATTTAGATTTAGCTGTTAATTAATAATTTTAGCTTTAAAAATTAACAAAAAATAAATAATTAAATAGGTTTGTGATCAGGTACTGATTTTTAGGTTTTAGTGTTTAATATCCGAACCCTACTCGTCTAATCAAAGGGTACGAATAATTACATCCACACCTAATTCTCTTTTTTTAAATAAAAAAAAAAAAATAGATCTGACATCTGACCCTAACGGACCCTTGCGGGTGCATAGGTCCACAGGGATTGTTTGTCATCTCTAACTATTTCCATAGCAAAATTAGAACATAAAATTTTTATTTACACTTAACAAATCTTGTATAGACTACTTCATTGGCCAATTTGGCACGAAAGTATCTGTCCGTTGACAGTATTGCATGTACTCCATTTTATCTAAAATATTAGATTCAAAATTAGAAAATAAGAATGGTAGACCAAATCTCAATCCAAAATTAAATAATTGAGATTCATATTGTCTTTTTACACAAATTGGTAAGAAAAAAAAAACTTTTATTCTTAAATAAAATCAATACATACATCTCGAAATATTTGTTTTTGAAAATTGATATGCCCCATCCCAACAAACTTCATTAAGGCAAATTTTTAGGTGATTTTATCATTAATTCAAACTTCAAGGAAATTCATTAAAATGTTTCAACTTTTATTTGCCCTTGGGTGGATTTGAGCCTTTGAGGTGGAGTTAAAGTTGGCTATCTATCATGAATCTTTATTTATTCCTCTCAATTTTCAATGGTAATATTTTGATATCAATTATGATAGGTGCAAAATGAAAATGTTACAGATTTTTAATGATTTATTATTATTTTCATTTTTTTTTCAAATGCACAAATTTAAGTGGATTTGAGAAACATATACGTATAATAGTCTTATATTAGAAGAATTTGATTTCTTCTTCAAATTTTTTTTTTTTGAAATTTTGTCTCTTACCTCATGACAAAATTGACGATGTGAATGGCATATAGAAAATGGATGGACTTACTTTTTTTTTTTTTTTTTAAAAAAAAGGAGGGGTGGAGATGAAAAATGGGGATTGATGCAGCCACAGGCTCAAGTGTCTCCAGAGCAATAATCTCACCTATGCTCGAAAATTTTGAGAAACGTTTATATATTTACATGTAAACAAATCCAAATAGGTCTCAGACTTTCTTACAAAGCAAACAGGCCCAATCCTTGTGAAAAGAAGGCGACGAGTAGTTTGCAACTTCGCATACCTGTATATTGCTCTTTCTGATGTTTATTGCTAGAATATCATTACAAGGCATTTTGCAAGTGGGGTTTTGCTTTTGGTGCAATTTCAATACTGCCATTTTGCTTCTTTTAATTTGGTTTTTGTTTTTGCTTTTCTGTTTTGCATTCAATTAGTAGAGTTGGTTTATTTATATGGGTTTGAGAGTATTTAACACAACAGTTGTATAACAAATTCACTCTTTTTTGGAAATGCACTCGGTATAATTGAAGTTAAAAAGGAGTTCAGTTGTTCCACTTATAGTTGCATTTAGGGCTAGAAACAATCATGAATCTCACCAAAACGACCGCTATGATTTTGTTAAAACATGCCACGCCCCTAAGCCTCAATAAAAGATTTCTATCCACAGTATTGGTTCAGAAATGTTGATAGGTAATATATGTATAAATACACACACATTGCTACTGTTATACATCTGTGCGCTATTCTATCCATGCAATCAAAAGGAGGCTTCAATGTCGAAGTAATCAGAAACTATTGGTATTCTCATTGGGCAACTTTCAATTTGCCATTTTATCGTCCACATGATGTACATGCTCGAGTTGTACCATGCATCGAGTCACCTCGCAACCTAATTTATGAATGACTTATAATTGTTATCATGATCTAGCTAGATCTTAGGAGGGAGATTATGATGGTTCTGTAAGCCTGGGACAAACTTTAATTTTATTTTAAACTAAGAAGACACGTGTTTGATGAAAAATACTTGCGCGAAGTCTAATATTAAATCCGTCAAAGATTTGTTATTAGATGTGAACAATTATACCATCTAAAAAAAGATTCAATCTTTGAGATGATTAGCAAAGCTAGAAACTAAATTATAGGTCTTGCAACAATTTTTGGGATGAGCAGAAATTTTTTACACATCAAAATACAAAATGATTTGAACGCTTCACCTTTGAAACTGGGTGTACCAATAAATTGCTTACTCCACCAACTACTAAAACGAGCTGCTTCTCATATTTCAAAGCAAACCAAACGAGGCTTAAAGAGATTACCTTGATGATTTGAAGGGTGTGATTACCGGATCAAATATGCGAGTTGATCATATATTTGATGGCATGATTAAACTAAATACCATAACAAATTGATTACAAATAATGCAAAATAAACAATTTTAGCCAACACGGTTAAATGCTCCAAAAACCACAACTATATGTCAAAAATATCATCTTTCAGTAAAGCAACCTACAAACATAAATATGCATATAAATATACCCAAATAGGTCTCAAGCATCCCACAATAATTATAAATATTCTTATATATATATATATATATATATGGTTTCCTTATGAAGGCACCAAAATCTCAAAACAATATTAATTAGAATTTAATTAATGATAAAACAGAGATATACAGACAAACTTCTAATTAATGCAAAAACACAAAGTAGCTTAGCTTAACATACCCCTTTATCATTGTGATCAGCTGCCTGGCAAAATCCCGTATGCCGTATGTATAAAGTACACAAATACGTCAACGTATACGTAGCCAGACACGGCGGTGGCGCCTCCGGACTCGGCAGAGTTTTGGGATGAAAGAGGCAGCGTGGACAACCATTGAGTTAGAGAAAATTTGCATTATATGTATATTATGTCTCTGTCTCAAATCTCTTTGTGAGTATGTTACTGTGTGTGATGCGTATTGCCCGTATATCATGGAGAGCCATTATAAGGCATTTTCTAAGTGGATTTGGTTTTGTAAGTGGGGTTTTGCTTCGACAACAATTTCATCTCTGCCATTTTAAATTTAATTATATTCGGTTTACCGTTTTTACGAGATATTCTAAAATATATATGAAGTATTATGCTTTAATTAGTGTGTATCTTGTGTGCATTTATTTTAAAAAATTATTATATAATTAATAATTACACTTAATTGAACTATATATAACATACATACATTAATTAAGTGTAGTACCTATATATCCTTTAAAGTTTATCAATTTTTACATGGATTAATTAATTAGACCAACAAAAAAAAAGTTTTTTTTTTACTTCTAATTGTAGAATTATTTAAATTCTTTTTGTGTAATCATTTAAACTTAAATTAAAGAATAACATTCCTCGATCAAGGCAACTAACATTTTATGTCGCATATCAGAAAACTTTCATTTATGTCCCTTTAGTTTTATAATTATTCATACAATTATAAAATTAATTTCAAGTACGTCCTGAATTCAGCCTTTTTTTTTTTATGGTTCAATTAGAATTTAAAGGCTTATTTTATAAAATAGTTAAATTATATATTTATTGAATAAATTGAAATTACTATGGGGCCAAGATGTTGTTATTGCTTTAATTTATTATTAAAAAATATGATGGTTTGGTCTAATTAAAAGAAAAAAGTTATGTCAATATATAATAATATGGTTAATAGTAGAACTACAAGACGGCATAGTAACAATTAACAATAGTTTTGTAATTTGATAGTTTCGTAATCAAATTATTCAAGTATTTCACTTTCTCTAAAACGAAAATAAAAATGAATTTCATAAATAATCTTTTTAATGTACAATTTTAATGATTTATATTATAAGTTTATTGTTGCATTGTTGTCATTCTTTTATTAGATATATGTATTAAGAGTTTTGATGCTGCGTTGTTATTTATCTACCTATCTATATAGATATATATATGGACCGACATTCACTCAAACATGTACAATAAATTTTCAAATTAGTCCGGAGTAATAAAAATCATGTTTGTTTTACCATTATGTTGGTATAATGGTTACTCGCCATGTTGTTTAGATTTTTATGTTGATATAAATCTTGTACGATGTATGGTAAATATTTTAAACCATCTTGTAAAAGTTGGATAAAAGAAAAAAAAAAAAAAAAAGGTAACAAAATCTTCTTTAGAGAATATAATGTTTCCCCCATGAAAGAACCCAACCTTAATACCATTCTTCGTCTGATGAAAAAGTGCAGGGAAAAGGAAAGGACGAGGACGAAAATGGATAACATCTCTTCATTTGGAATTCAAAGATATACATAAACATAATCGCGTTGTGGTAGATTATACACAACAATGACGATGACTATAGTGTAATTTTTGGGTACAAAAGGGTTATTTTTTAAGCAGAATTTTGTATAATTTTTTAAATACATGCGTCGTATTCCCAACTACTGGCTGCGGTAGTGACAGGGAAACCTTTTTCTCAAAATTTCAACTGAGATTTCATTCAACTTTGAAAGAGCACTCTTTATGGCCTCCCCCCACTAGTGTATGTACATAATTCTGATTGGGATCTCTCCTTTGGTCAATGTAATAATGAATAATATGTCAAGCCTCTCCCTTTGTGCATGTCCCTTTCTTCAAATTAGAGCGTAAGCGATACTTCACTTGTGTCTTCAGATACAAAATCATTTCAAGTGTTTTGCTTCTTAATTGAAGTGCAGATTTTCATTTTCCACTGACCAGTCTGCACCAAATAGCTTTATAGTATATTTCTTCTGTATATTGTCAATGTTTAAAGCTGTTGTGATTATTGAAGTTGCAGAAAAGAGATTATTCCAAAATATAGAAAACATATGCAAAAAACAAGGAAAGTGAAACTTGAAAGTCTTGCATTTTATTGATTTTCATCGTAGGAATAAGTAATTAATATAAGCTGGAAAGAGCAGTTGCAAACCAAAGTATAAACTTAAATACTAATATTCTCTTGTTACATGAACTTGGCAATAAAATCACCAAATTCCACCATCCTCTACATTGAAAACACAAGAAGAGAACATTTTCAGAAACTTTAATGCTTCATTTATGCAGCACAGCTTTATCTCTTTTAGAATCAAATTTTCAAGACCGTCAATCTTCTTCAATATATCTTCTTCCTCAAGCATAAACGTTTGTAAGTCGAATTAAACTCTTTTTCTTCGGTAATCACCTCTGAAGGTTCATAAAACCTTTAATTGTCCGAATCGGAAACATTAAGGAAGAAACAGATAGTGAATTGTACCTATCTGCCTCACAAGTTTTGAAGTTGATTCATCGCTCTTGAAGATTTCTACAAACTAGATTCGGGCGTGTACCTGTAAAAGGTACTCCGATTCGCAAGTTAATATTTGTGTTTAGAGAATTTTTATCTCCGGATCTCTCTCGACTTTTTTGTGAATTAGCCAAAAGATCCTTTCTCGATCCTTTTGGCCTTTATTTATAGACAGAGAAACGCGAAATTGAGGAAGATTTCATTATGGATCTCAATATCCAACATCCATATCATTTGTTTGATTTTATACCATTAGAGTTGCTAACTATTTTTGTCTGTAAATTAATTCCCATCACATAGTTTAGTTAATATTCACTCGTGGCTTATTATTAATAATGCTTGCTGGGCATGTGTTGCGGTGTAAGTGATTATATTTTTTGGCTCTTATACTCTCAACTTCAATTTTTATTTTATGCAATGCCCCGAAAACAAGACAGGAACGGGTTTGCAGCATTGACCAGTTTCTACTCCACAGACAACCCCATCCTTGTATAAGATCTGTGCCGTCCATATTTTACAGACATTGTGTCTACATGAGGTGGAATTTGCCTCGAAGCTCTTAAATGGAATACTTGTTGGAAAGTTCAGATGACGGGGAGGTGGAATTTGCCTCAGTTCTTTCGGAACTGTCACACACTGTGTCTGACCGGCATCACTTTGCAAATTCAACATACCATTTTGGACGACTGTAAATTTTAGCCATTGAGGGATAAAATTTCTGGTGTAGAAATTTGGTACCAAAGACACTCGTCCGCTACACTAGTCATAGTTTTACACCGCCACGGACATGGTTATATCTTTACGACATGTCGGTCGGTGTTATACTTTTACGTATAACTTCCCATATAAATGAATGTTGTACGAACTGTCACTTATATTTTAATGCCAAAATGCAATTGTCTTTCGAATACAAACGATGCTCGATATACATACATACAATAATGATGGTAACTACCACGTAATTTTTGGGTACTTTTTAAGTTGATTATTTGTCATATTTCCAACTCCCGGCACTGGTGGTGACAGGGGAGCCATTTTTCTCGAAATTTCAACTGATGGAATTTCAGAGCACTCAATAATCGTTGTGGCCAGTGGCCATCCCCCCACTTGACCTTGTATTCTGTATATCATCAGATTGCCAGTATATATATAATTCTTCTACTGGAGAGCTCTCCCGTAGTCAAAATAACAATCAATAACATGTCAAGCTTCAGTACCTTCAGTGATAGTTTGCTTGTTATGCAGATCTCGTCATTTTCATTTTCCCACTAACCAAGTCTGCACCAAATAGTATGACAATATATTTCTTCAATATTTGCAAAGTTTAATGCTGTAGTGACTGCTGGATTTGCACAAAAGGGAATATTCCACAATACGGTAAACATACGCAGATAGCATCTGGCAAAGCAAAACTTGAAAATTTTCCATTTTATTGATTTCATCATAAGAACTAAGTAATGAGAGCATTAAGATGAATTGCAGGCCAAAGCATTAAAGAAAAGACATGGTTGTTTTCAGGTCCGGCATTTTAAAGATTGAATCCACATGTTTTCTGCTAGCAATGATTCAACAATTCATGGCAACAATCTCTCCTGTACTATATAAAATTGAGAACCAAAGCATGAAAAGTGAAAAATGTGCTCATACGATTAGAAAGGGTGGAAATTCCAACGAATTGGCAGAAATGTTGGCCATTTTTGGTACTACTCATCTTGAAGATACTTGGAGTGTGAGGCGGCAAGAAGGGCAGCTCCGATGCCCGAGCCATCATTGGAGTGCTCAATGACAATATTTTTGAATAATTCCTCTCCCAGCAATTCTTCCAGGGTGTTCTCCAAGCATTTGCTATATTCAGCATAGTGCTCATACAATCCCCCATCCATGGCTATCACTGTCTTTTGTTTCTCCCCATCCTTTGCCGTGTCTCTTCCCATCTTCTTCAGTACACCCAAAATCCCAGCAGCTGCAAGACGGGCACCGCGTGTGGCAACAATGTTGCAAAGCTCTACTATTGTTTTTCTCATTGATAGGGAGGTACTAGATATCTGCAAACATAATGAAAAAGAAACATAAACACCAGTACGCACATAGAGATACTAAAACAGGATATCACAATGCAACTTAGATCTCATCCATATCTTCCCAATATGAATAAGACCAATTTCTGATCACTTATAAAGGTCACATTGGAAATTTTTTTTACACAAAAAGGAATTCCTACAATAAAATTATAAAGCCTCAGGCAAGTGAAGCCTAGGACTTTCCCACAGCTACTAACTGTCTATATACATCAATCAAAGTAGACCCAAGAATAGAGAAGCTGGGATATCAAAACTGAGACATCTGCACCGGGATATAAGATTGGAAAGTACCTCTAAAATATCCTTTAACTTGGTCTCTACCACTTTGAGATCGGAGGATGTGTCGTGATGCATAGCTGACATGTCAGGTGTCCTGCAGATTCACTCACAGTGTAACCATCCCAGATTCTAGTCTTCTATATCATTACATGAATGCAAGTTGAATCTTAAGGTAATGATAAGTAAAGGAAACAAACAGTAGATTCAAAGTTTGGGGGGGCAGGAACTCGGTCATAAACTGAATGGTTACTGTGGAGCAATTACCATGATCAATAATAGATTGAAGAATTTCGGAGAGGTAACGTGAATCTTTGCAAACTGCCAGACTTATAGCCCAGGCAGTATTGCAAAATTAATTCCTCAGACACAATGGTAACACGAGTACAACCTCAGGGAATTACCTCAGTGCAAAAGGAACTTCAAGTTTTTGTGGAACAGTGTCACCAAAAAATGCAGCTTCTTCAGCCATTCTTAATAAAACTCTGCGTACAATCTCCCCCAAGTACATACCAGAAATCATTTTTTCAAAAATCTGTGACAAACAATGAAGAATCTCAGATGATGTATCATGTTTACTAGACAAACACAACAAAGATTTGTGGCATACAAACATTTACAGTAGTTACCTGTTCACCCGGGTTCAAACTCTCAGCATCCATTGCATTATCATACTCTGATAGTGGGAGATGTGATGACCTAAAATTACCCCACTCCATGTTTATAACCTGCAGTCAGACATTGAAAGCACCCTCAGATATTTAATTTCACCTTTTCATTTTTGATATCTTGACCCTATAGAAATTTTTGTTCACTGCTTATTGCTAGATGATAAAAACAACATATTTTACTGTAGAAGAAGAATTGCTAACCATCTCTCCAGACTTGGATGGAACACCATGCCATTTTGGTATTGCTTGCGCACGCTCCACATATGCAGCATTTGAACCAGTACCTAAGATCACAGCAGCAGCAACATCCTTGTTGGTGTATCTACCCCCGGCTAATGTTCCGACTGTATCATTGACCTAGTATCCAGTTTCAAATTGAAGAAAAATTGGAAAAAGGAATCGTAAACTGGGGAACAATGCACTCTTAAGTTACATCTGAACAGCAGATACTGGCAATCCTTGCGAATTAGAACAAGGAATCGTCAGGGGAAATTTACAAGGAAATTAACTACTTACAAGAGCTGACACACTCATATCAAGGCCTTGTTTTGCCATAGCTCTTGACAATTCTTCCACCACATCTCGGCCAACCTATTAATCGAACAACAAAGAGGAATAAGGAAAGAAAATGTGTAACTTATGCTGCTACCATTATCTGATTTGAGAAAGAGAGAATAATGAAAAACCGGGGGGATGGAATGGACTTTCCTAACAATTAAAACTGTCCTAAGATGATTTATGAGCAAAATTATATGAAGATCTGCCAACATCAATAGGACACCAACAAGGACATGAGATAAAGATAAATGGATTGTACAGGGTTGTATAAACTATAAAGATGAGAACAAATTTAAAAAGAAGTGTTATTTCAAAAAAAAAAATCAAATGGATTAATATTTCACTCTTATGAGTGGAGATAGTTACTTAAGGCTAAATCAAGAGAAATAATCAATACAGGATATATCTATGGATCGTAGGAAATTAGGACTAACCATTTCATCAATAGAGAAGCCTTTTGTCCACCTAACAAGGGTCCCGGTATTAATGGATGTTTGCATTACAGGAAAAGAGAAGGTAAAACCTAGCTCCCTCTGCCTACCAGGAGGTAGTTTAAACTCTTCACTTTCTTGACCAACAAACTTTGCAAGTTCTGCTGCGATGTAGTCAAAAAGAGCCTGAAATCACATTCATTATTTAGATTTGAGAGAACTTAATAAAGCAGCTTACATTATGCTGTAAATAAGGTTGAAGGACTTAAACTTACATCTGAAGTTCCAGTCATCAAATGTGGAGGAATTGACACCTCAGCAAATTCTTGATTAATAAGACCAACACCCTTGCCTCCCAAGTGCACCCTCAGAACACGGAAATTGGTTCCGCCAAGGTCCAATGCATAATAAGTACCCTTCTCATCACTGCAACATAAAGAACAAAAGAGAAGGCTGACTCCACTAAATTTTTCTAGCGTGTTTTGCGTGTAACAAAGATTACTTGAAAAATAACAAGTGGGTGAAGGATTTATTCACCTCAAGATGATGGGTATTTAAACAAGACATAACAAAAGAAGCTTGCCAATGGCTTTGTAGCAAGAAGTACTGGTTAAGAAGTTGCAGATTGAAGAAGTGAAAGTAAAAGTAATTAAGGATGGATTTTATTACTACTCCAAAGGGAAACCTCAATGCCTCAAATCACTTCAACTCAGCATGTAATGCAGAGAATGGAGGGATAGATGTAACTTGTTGGGCATGAATTATCAAATTTGTAAATCTTTCATCTGCAGGCACATGCAAATGAGATGAAGAGATGTTGTTTAGGAAGAATAATTTACATTACTTGCACGTATGCATGTTAGAGTGGGCAGTGATTTTACTCATCTATTCCATTCACTACAGAAAGTTCCGTCGAATGGGGCAATAGAGCACCCAAATTCAAAGACCATACACGAATAGATTTTGAAGTAGGAAAAATAAAGGCTAGTCAGGAGATTTATATGTGCAGTCCATTCATAGTTAAGACAAAAATAAGAATTAATGAAACATGATAAAAATAAACAAGATATATCTCATGCATTTCATAAACACCACAATGATTTCAAGAAGAACTCACATGATTCAAGTACCAAGATCTTAAACACAATAAATAAAAAGGCCTTCATGAGAAGTTGGGGACAAAACCATCACCCTTTCAATAACCACCTGATGTTCTAAAATTGTTTCCGGCCGTCAAGATACATCACATCTATGAAATAATGTATCAATCCATGGCCTTGACTTATTAAACAATGTATCAACTGATGATGTTTTAAAATAGTTCCTGGCCAGCAAGATACATCACGTCTATGAAATAATGTATCAATCCATAGCCTTGACTGGTAAACAATGTATCAATCATAAATGTATAACAAATGAATAAACATTCATTTCTCATATATGTATAACGAATCATCAAGACACACACATATCATATTAAAAAATGAAAGATAAAGGAATCAATATATTACCACAGAATCTACATAAGAAAGAATGAACTAGAATACCCAGTAGGAAGATTGTCCACATAGCTGATGATCATTTTGAGCTTGCTGCCACCTTCTGATGCAAGCCCTGCATGCATCTCAACAGTCATAGCATCGGCCACTTGCTTCAGCTTTGCAGCAGGTGCCCGACACTTCTCCTCAAACTCCTTCACTATCCCACTTGCCTTTCCGCACTTCCCACCTCTCTTAACCCTCCGACAGACCACCACAGCAGCCGCCACCCCGGCTGCCACCGCCGCACAACACACAACCACCACCGTCACTCTTCCCATTGTTTTTCAGCACCGAAAATGAATCCTTGTCAACTCCGGAAAGAGGAAACGCCCCAAAGGCCTACAAAGGTGAAGTCTTTTTTTCGAATCTTGATCACAACTCGTGATGTTGATACATTGTTGGAACGAGTAAAGATTTGATTTCTATTGATTTAAGAGTTATTAATGGTAACAGATTCTCAGATATGGGAAGTTCTTGATTTCGAGAGAGTGGACTAATTCAAGATTTGGAGAGTGATTCGGCATACATTTAAGGAACGAAAACAGCAATTCTCGGAATCATTGCATGTGCTTTCCTCTGTTCGGTTTGTGTTTTATATAAGCAGCTTCCATACTCAATGCTGTGTGTTATTAAAGTGCGCGACGCTTTTATACTACACGTGTCCTCAAAGTGCTTTCCGTTCTTTTCTACTTTTCTCTATCTTCACCGGGATAATCTTATTTTATCGACAATAATAATCAATCCAATCTAAATTATTTAAATTGGATATAAAACCGTTTCTTGAATGTCAAGAAATAAGAAATAGCTCTTTGATACACATAAAATTATACAATCTTATTTTAATTGGACAGTTAAGATTAGATAAATTGGATAGGATAAGTGTTGACAAATATTGGACCCCTAGGAATATTTCTTTCTATCTTTATTTGTTGTTTTTTTTTTTCAAATCTTTATCTTTAAAAGATGCTGCCTGGATGGTCATAAAAGAGTAACTTTTCACAACCGAATCATACGAAAGACATTACATTACCTCTTTTCAAGGCAACGAGAGAATTGTGATGAAACCAAACCCCATCCAACACGAACCAGTTTGGGAAGTTCAAACTATTTGAGGGCGACAGTGAGCTAACTTCACAGGCTTATTGCTTGGAAAACGGTTTGATTTTGGTCGGTTATGCAATTGCCACTTTTACTTAATGGTTGATGGTTGGTGATTCGATCCCCTAGCAGCTCAATCACACACAATTCAAAAACCAACCCCAAGTCACACAAGATAAAAGAAGGCATGGGAGAGAGTTCCAGTATAAATTTATTACATTACATCACAAAAGTATACACAAGGTGTGTAGATTTTAAGCACACACTAGCCCTCATTCCAGAAACCTTCTAATAGTATACACGGGTCACACAATGCTTAAAAAGTCATCATCTCAAAACCCCTAAACTTGCCACACAACACAGCCAACCTCCATCTCTATCAACAGATGGCAAAGCACACTAGGACAAATAGATAGATCATCATAATGGGAAATTGAAAAAATATAGGACTATAAAACTATCACTGTCTGCCAAGCTGCAAAACACTTCCAGATCTTGGAATTGCAAGAGCTCACAGCTTCAGCACAAAAGATGGCAACTGTACAGAGAAGAACATGGCCAAGCTACACTCCATAACTCCACTCAGACCATGACTATTATTAGGATTCCGCTCATGAGGACATACATGAGCGGCGGGCAGATGCCTGAAAAAACAACAGAAAATGAAAGCCAGCAATTAAAATAATACTTACCCGAACTGCTGGCTTTCTCTCTCTCCTCTGAGCCAACACGGCTGGCTTTTTCCGTAATTTGATTTCCATTAAAACTTTTCTGTAATTCGATCCAATAGCTTTTAAACTCTCATGCCGTTGAAGTCAAACTCAACCTGCTATTAAAATGGCCCAACCAACACCAAAATGAGCAGTATAAAGAAAAACATGCACAGAGAATAAAACATAAACAAAATCTAAGAATAATGAAAAACACATGCCTCATCACTGGTTTCTGCACAACAATTTCTGAGTCAATTCCACCAGTGGACTGAATTACCCTTCCAAGCCCGGCATTTGGCTTCACAATGAAAAGAAAGGAAGAAAATCATAGAGATTAGGTAGATTGGTCAGCGTCGCTTAAACAAATGATACCTAAGACAAAGAAACTCAAATGTCCAAACTACACAGGAAAGGTTCAATTTCTGGGTCAAATCTTTCTTTAGGCCTTTTCTTTGCGGTTGATAATACAATCTACATGTCAGACTAAGATTAGAACTTGGTATTTCAACATGCATGTTAATTGAGAAACACAAATGCCAATGAAAAACTCAAATGCCAATGAAATTAAAACCAAAAGATAACCGTCAGTCAGGGAACTTAAATTCAAAACCTCTAACTCTTCATGCATTCTGTCTCGAAACACTCCATTACCATCCAGATGCCTGTTCTCCAAAAGCGACTGAGAATCTGCATCACAAGAATCACTTTGAGAAGACACGGGGTTGTTACTCCCTTCAATGCTACCATTGTTTCCCTCACTGCTACCTGCTACCAATTCATTTCCAACATCCTCACAAGAACCAACCTCACTTGTACCAGATGTGATAACACTGGAATTTGACGCATCCCCACCCTCAGCAATCTCCTGATTCAAAACCCTTTTATCTGGGATGACTGGTTCTGCATTGGACCCAGTCCCAGATCTCACACTACTAGGAGCCAAACGCTCTGGAGAAATAGAAGCCTGTTTCTGAGGGCTAACAGATTGTCGTCTCTCTGGCCTCTCTTGATTCACAGATTCAGGATCTTTTTTCCTCTTCAGACCAGAACCAGTCTGATATCCATTACTATTTTCAGTAGACTGTTGCTGGGATGCAAATCTTGGATGCCGAGTTCGTTTATAACCTTCCGGAAAAACATAAGAAGGTATCTGCTTTCTACGAACATGAGAAACACAGATTTCCATCCCTGGCTGCCAAAACATATACATATTTATTGAATGCTTAAATTCTTCGACCGTACCACGTATATCAAACTGCTGACCTTCCTGAACTACCTCTCCTGGTTTCCTTTGTAAACCCATAAAAAAAGCACAATGGGCACATGGCTTGGAGGTATCTACATACTCATGAGGATAGGGATGGCATTGCAACTTCCCATACGTATCACGCTCAATCTGCAAAAATTGGAAGATATGATTGAAGTATAAAACACTGCAGGGGTCATTTCTCATATTTCAACATAAATCACAATCTTCCGTAAAACAAATCTAATAACCAGAAATATTACCATTAGAGTGAGTTGCCTTAACCGAGATTCTACCCACCCCTTCCAAGCGCGCAAGTCATCAGCATCCGCTGCAACTATGTCAACCTCCAGATAGTTCCTGTAGCTTTCAAAAAACAAGTATGGCTCAAATAGAGCACTCCACTGAGCTTTATTCAGCTCCACCTCCTGGTTTTACAATAAAAGGACAAAGATTCAGTAACCAAAAACAGAGCATGAGAAATCAAAAATCTCAATTTTCTTACCTCACAGATTGTGTTACCATATTGGAACTGGTCCATCATGACACGTAGGGTGCTTGTTGATACGTTATAGCTAGAATTCATGCATGGATAAGCTGGTGTGATAATTGGCATGTGATGAGTTTTATCACGAGGATTTTTACGCGGATCCCAAACAGAAAACCCAAGTTCAGCCTCCTCAATTGTACATAGCATAACTGGGTTAGGCCAGCGCCACATTGTGTAAACCCTAAAAAACCGGGAAACAAGCATACTGGGAACTGCATTTGGGTAAAGCTGGCAAACTCGAGCCACAAGCAGCGCCCAGTTCACACCACCAAGAAATCCAGTTACCTAAACATTGTGGAGAAAATCTAATAAAACTGATAGGCCAAAGATTTCACTCAGAAAAGGTATGACAATAATTACTCACATTAGAATAAACTCCGCGTCTTTTAGCCCAAAACTTTAAACATCTGAGCGTCGTGCGAAAATGCTACAGTACATAGAAACCGTTAGACTAAGGAAGACATGCAAGAGATAAATAATAAAGCAAAGTGTTAAACAAAGTCCACAGAATCCAGTAAAGCAGTCAAAAATATGAATCACCCACTATGAAGAATTTCACCTCAACATTTGGAACAAGCTTCAGTATTTGATCTGCAACTCGGCAGCCATTAAGACTCCGAACAGTAGGTTCATCAACATCATACAATACAGACATATCAGAGATGTCCAAATCCTGTCAGAAGTGAGAAAAAAAATAATGAAACCTTTGCCAACAGTTCCTAAAGGGAAAAAACAGTAAGAGAGGTCATGCTTCCTCTAGAATCCCATTCCATGAACAACATCACTAGAAGATGACAAACTGCAGAATTGAGAAAGCAATAAACAGCATAATATGTATATTTGGGAACCTCTGGCTTCCACATCTCTTTCCTCCCATATCATTTTACTAAGGAAAGAAAACATCTTGAATTCAGTGATGTCTCCAAGCATGAGGAAATGGCTCATTGCAGCAATAGTCATGCGCTAATACAAATAGCATTCATTACAAGAACAAATAGCATCTCTTTCCTCCCATATCATTTTACTAAGGAAAGAAAACATTTTGAATTCAGTGATGTCTCCAAGCATGAAGAAATGGCTCATTGCAGCAATAGTCATCCACAAATACAAATAGCATTCATCGCAAGAACAAAATAAACACACTGTTTTGTCAGTGAATATAATTTCATTCACACACAAAAACAATCATATCAATAGAACCATAGCAATAAATTAATATCATAGGGAAAATTGAACCATAGCAATAAATTAATATCATAAGGAAAATTAAGGGGCTGCAAGTTGAACATAAGTTCTATCACCTCTAACCACAATGCACCAGATCATCATCCAGGATAAATTCATTACTGTTTGCAAAGATTGAGGTTAAAAATGAGCAGAAAGGGTAAATTCATATCATTATCCAGCATAAACTCATTACTCTTTACAAAGATTGAGGTTAAGAATGAGTAAAAAGTAATATGCTTTTGTATGGCACTAAAAGCTCATCTTTTTGCTCACTTAGTGGACAGCTGGTCCATTCTCTATTTTGATTTTTCACCATTCATACACTTTTGAGTTTCATGTTAAAAATAAAAATTAAAAAAGAATGAGCAGAAAGTGTAATTCATACTTACTTCTGGAACAACCAAGAGAGAGATACTTGCATACAGAAGATCAACTGATACTCCATCAAACTTAAATTTCATCACAGGAACATGAGCGTCCGGAACAGGCTGCAGTTCTGTAACTTCTTCCATTTCTTCCAGGATGTTATGCAAAATGAAAAAGAAGTCCTGGTGTAGAAGCATAAGCATTAGTACCTAATTGTGAACAACTTGGTGAATCCTATTAACTAAGATATCATAAATTCAATATTTACCTCCCGATTAACATAGGATGGTCCAACACATAATGTGTCTATGTCAGCACCAGGGCCATGTACCTATCAAAATCGAGAATAAGATATATCTTCAGATAGTCAATGATGAGCAAATAACATGGAATCAATTGGCCAAAATATGAAAAACTGGAAGTAAAACAAACAGGTTAAAATGTAACAAGCTAGTAAGCATAAGAAGGCGGAAAAGTATTTCTCCCCAAAACAAGATGTTGCTGGACCACAGACTAGCAACAAAGAAAACATACCCCAAGCCGGTAAGATCCAAAAGTAAAGATTAGAGCATTAGCATCCTCCACCATTTGATCAGAGTATCCCCTCAACCGAGTCAGTTTCTTCACCCAATCTTTAACAATCTGCCAGCATGAAGAACACGATATTATCAGCACAAGGAAAGGTAATATAATACAGCTAACCCAGTAAGGCACGAATAATTTAGCAACTTGCAATTGCATGCCAAAAGTATGGTGTCAGAAAAAAATCAAAATGAAATGAACTGCAAAAGAAATTCAAAAGGAGTTCAACCAGATACTAAAATTTCACCTCATATATAACATCCACTGGCACTTTTGGCTAAAAACATAAAATTACTGTATGGAAACAAAATGAGAATCAGAGAACTCTGCCACCAAACGAAAAAAACAAAAAAAGAAAAGAAAAGTTCCCCGAGTCTACATATCATGTCCTAAAAGGCCAAAAAGTTTGCAAAACATAATGAATTATCTACACATAAGGGCTAAATGACAATCTAGATTTGAAATTAAATAACCCAGAGGAACACCATACTTGCCCGTGACTAGCACTCCGACCTTTAAACTAAAATAAAGAAAACCAACTATCATTGGCACCTTGAATCAATTCCTCGAATTTTCTAGTTCATCACTAAATTCTCTAGCAAAATAAAATCTCCAAGATCACCAATACAACTCAACCAAGCTCAATTCATATCCAAATTACAAAATGAAGAATGAACCAACTGATCACAAAAATATCACAACAAAGCTGTCCCAGGTTTTAAAATTACTAATAATTTTTTTTAAAAAAATTCTTGCCTGTCTAATTCGACCCAGAACCTCTTCTCTCTTCGCCGCTTCTTCTTTGCTTTCATAAAGCCCAGCTTCAACCAAAAACTTCAACCCCAAAAGAAACCGAAATTAGGGTTTTCGATAGAAAGAGGAAAAGAAAACAAGTAATTATAAACAAAGATAAAACAAAACCTTTTCCAATTCACGGGTTCTTTGCATATCAGTCTCCGTGGGTCCCGCCATTGAGATTGGCTTCGTCACTCCGTACTGCTTAGGCGGCGGCGGCGGCGAACTCATTCTCTCCGAGCTTAACATCAAAACAATAAAATCCCCCGCGAAAGAAAACCCTAATTTGAAATTTTTTCCGTTTGTTTTTTTTTTTTATTGAACAACCTAATCACGCAAATTAGAAAATAAACGCAAGAAAATTCAAATCCTCAACGAGACTTTAAGTCAATGATTTCAGATCTAATTGCTATGGAACCCCAAAAAAAATTAAAAATTTAAAAGAAAAAAGAAAATAAAGAAAAGAGAGAGCTTGAAAGAGAGAGAGAGAGAGGGTGTGCGATGATTTTTTAATTTGGATATTTTAATCGGTCCATGGTTGCTTTTTCATAAAATCTAATTTGTAAATGTGCGTTTTCCTAATTTAATTTTTGTTCCTTTTGTTTTCTTGCTTTTCTTTTCTTTTTGTTTGTGTAGTTGTTTTTTGCTTTGCGGTTTGGGATTTGGATTTGTTTTGGAGAATGGAATATTGGGCGGGCCGTAGCCTGTAAGGAAATCGGCCGCATTATTGGAAATTCTGCTGACTCTCCGTGTCCGCGTTACACCTGGCACCTTAGGGTGAGATGTTGTAGAAGCTTCATCGACGCCGTTTCGGGATGCAGTCAACGTTTGGGGAAGAAGATTCCCCACCACCCAAAAACCTAACACGGGTAGTACCCACCAAAAATGGATCCATATTCTTTAAACCCAATCTCATTATTTAATAGTTTTCAAATCCTCTTTGATTATTGACAAAAAAAGATTTTCAGCCGTTCGATTTTACATAAAATAAATCATCAATTTATTACAAAAATAGTCATACATTTTAGTTTTTTTTTTCTTGAGATAGAACTATCTAAAAATATAATAAATGAATAATACATGCATCTTAAAATTTAAATTTTAATTTAAGTCTGATATAACATTCACGTTAAATAATTTTATAAATTATAAAATTTATTATCTATAAATAATAAGATTTTTTTTTAAAACAAACACCAAAAAAAAAAAAAAAAGAAGCAATAAACAGCACCATTTTTTCTTCGCATATGTAACACAAGTGTTAAAATTGTGGCTAGCGACACGTTATTTCTGGCAAAAGCACTTGGCAAATGAAAAATGGCAAGTAGCCAAATAATGTCGACACAAATGACTTTTGAACACATTAATCATGCGAAGTAAATGCCAATCGTGTGACGGCTTCCACCGACTTGAAAATTTCTATATTTGTACTGCTCAAGTCGCACAACTCATAACTAACATTCTCAGCACTCCAAATCTTATTCATAATCATTATCAAGACTCAAAAGGAAGCCCAGTTTCAGCAGAATTTATGCTGCAATTAGCCAATCAATTTAAAAGTTATTAGTTATCGTGAGATATTATTATATTTTTTTTAATTATATGAGATTATTATTTAAATTATAATTTATATTTTATGATTTTTTTAATTATATGATATTATTATTCAGATTACAATTCGTATTTTATTATATTAATATATTGATATTTATAATCAAATAATTACTGAGACTAATTTATATATCTTATATAGTACAGCACAATTCAAATTTTTACCCTTTCTAATATTTGAGGGACGTTTACTATATTCACATTTTAAAAGAAAAAAAACTACCTTCACTCAAATGGAGAAAGGAAATTAAAACCCTCACAATATTGCTTTTCCATAATAGATCTGTAATCCTATTTCTTCCTCTCTTTTTTCTTTCAATAAAGTTTCTCTACATGTGCGAGGGGTAAAAAAAAACAAAAACTACATCCAGAAAGTTATATCAATGGAAATACATTGGTACAAGATGGGAGAAACGAAACATTTTCATGAATATCTTGTACCATCCCTAATAATTTTACCAATATACATTTCATTTTTCTTCTGTCGTAATATTTCTTAAATTGCTTGCACTGTCAATTTTATTTGTCCAGAGATTTTGGGGGTGCATTTTATTGAAAGAATGGAAAAGAAAGGGGAATAAAATGAAAATGGGAAAGCCATTGGAGCCTTATCTCGGTGGTGGGCTTGTCCTCAACGTACAAAGTTGAGACCATAAGTTCGAGTCCTCGACATCTTCTCCCACAAATATGGATATGGACATACATCTCTCAAAATACTAGTGCAAATAGATTTTCAAACAAAGGGAAGAAATTGGTTTTAAAATTAGATTCCTATGTTCAATTCATAAGAGGTTAATTTGGACTTTCTCTCCCCACATTTTTAAACCAATAAAATAAAAAACATCGATAAATGTTTTACATCGAAGTAGTGTTTCATGAATAATTTTAAATTAAAACATTTTATTGGAATATGCCAAACACAACATTAATGGAAGATTGGACGTACGCACATTGCACGGTGGTCGCACCCTCGAGGGTCTCTGACCGGAGCGACTGGACCACCCGGACCCGACCAAGGGACAAGGGCTAGGGCTAGGGCTAGGGCTGGACCAGGTTTTGAAAATGAAAGGCAGACCCAATATATGTTTGGGTTTGACATGCCGCTACAGTGTTGGGCCCCTGTTTGACTGCATAACTGCACCATGGTGCGGTGCCAAGTGTCAACCAAAACAAAAGAAAGGGAGGATTCAGAATTTACTCGTTTTCTGGAAAACCATTTTGGTACTGCAAATCTGTTGCCCAACTTTCAAGGTTACGTAGCACCACTATATATAAAATACAATGAAGGCACAGTGTTTTGGGAGTGTCTGTTAATTAAGTTGATAAAAATTTTCAAGTGAAAAAACAAGAGACCTCAAGGTCAAATCGCACCACATAGGTGGAGAGGTGAATTTGATACCATTAGACTAAGTTTTTTTTTCTTTATTTTTTAAAGAAAACAATATTTTAAACTCTTCAATTAGAGTTGTATTGATTGGAAAACTTCACTTCAATCTAACCCATACAAAGAATATGGGTTGGAGATTTTGAACCTAATCTAATTCGACCGGATTTAGTTGGGTTCATTTCAAGAATTTAATTAGCTACGATTGTGAATTTATGATCCGTTTTGAGATAAAAACTTTGACAATTGCAGTGATAATGCGAGCGAAATCAAACCAATACATCAACCATAACTTCCGCTTATTCTCAAAATCACTGGTAAGATCTCCGTTGGAAATTTTAACGATATAAGTAATATATAATACAACGTATAAATTAGAATATACGGACAGGCAACAGGATCTTGATTCAAAATTTGAACCCAACACATAATTTTAAAATCGTTTTTAATCACACCCCTGGCAATGGCCAATTACTATTTTTATTCTCCTAAACGTTAGCTAACCAAATTTTGGGCATCCCAAGAAAAACCCATTAAATAATAATAAATAATATTAGTAAATATGAAATCACAAGTCCATCCTGCCTGAGCGACGTAGCTGGCCATCTCTCTGTCATATTAATTTTTGGCCTAGTCAAACGCGAATCCTCTTATTTTTGTAAAATCACAAACAAGAGCAAAGGCATTATTTTCTTTGTTACACAGGTCCCTGTTGTAGCGTTCTGTTGTTTTAATCCTCTATCAAGAATTCAATAATAAAATCAATGATCTAAACCGATATAACCTGAAAAGTTTTTTTAAAAAAATTGCTTGAAATCTAGTTAAGTTTTTTTTAAGTGTAATAATTAATTTATTAACTGTGTTAACGAATATTAAAGTGATTCATTTAGTCATATTTTTGTGTCTTAACACATCAATAAGTTAAAAATCAATCTTTTCTCTTTGATTTAAATCTTTGATCGAGGCTTGAAATTGGCAAATATGTCTTTATGTCCGCTTAATTCAGTTAGGCTGGGATTAGACTTCATAACTTTTTAAATTTATTTTTCGGTCAGGCTTGGGGTTGAGAGTCCCCAGTGCTGCCATCCCTACACAAAGGACCTTCACGAAAAGCATTATAAATTATATCTCGTTATGAAATTATGTCAAAACTAGGGACCCCAAAAATCATCAATTGTCAGTACTGTTTTCCATTTGCCAAAAGAAGATTCAAATTCTGGATAGTTTTATAAGTCAACATGCAAAATTGATGGCATCACCGAACTGAGAGAGATATTTGGCTGCAGAAGTACTGCACTGGGCTAATGATCGCAGAAGATCATCATCAGTGAAGGAAAAGATACGGAAACTGAAATATTTTCTCTAGCCCAACAAGGAAAGAGAAGGTTCAGCCTTTCTTTTTCTCTATGGCTAATTAATACACAAAACTCAAAAAGTGCCTATGAAAAAAGAACCCTTTAGTGGGTGGTCTCTTGCTTTGATGGCTTAAAATATGTATTGGGCTTGCGTCAAAAACTTCAATTACCAAAAGGGTTTTTGTTTTAATCAATTTTGTAACGTATTGCTCGACAAAGTTAGAGAGAGGATGATTATCCAGTTATTTATTTATTTCTAGAGAAAGGGAGGGAATTGGGGTTTCCTCTTCTATTTGGTTTGAATTTGAGAAGGTGAGTTGAAATCTTGTTACTTTTGTTTCTCTTTACTGATGATGAGTATTGATGACTACTTTTCACATGAAGTAACTTTTACAATGTTTTTGGCTTTAATCTTAGTTTTTGTGTAGTTAAGTGATTTTTGACCCTTATTTTATAGTAATCATTTTATGGCTCCTCTGTATCTTTCTGTGACATCTTTTTGTCTTGTAATGCAGTTCTTCATGAGGTTGTGTCAGAATTTTTTTTTCTTTTCAAAACGTCTCCATAAACTCAGTCCTTATCCAATTATTTTTAAAAAATGCTTTAATGCATTTTCTATTATTATTATGTTTTGCTCTCATCACTTCTCCTCTTGCAATTTGCAAAGATTCTACAGATCCTTCGGTCGATAAACTCCACTTGTATTATTGTGTCTTTTGTATTCAGTCTTTGAACACATTTTGTTTCTCTCTCTTATACCCTTTTCTCTTTTCAAAGAGTTTGTTCGTTACCATTTCTCTATAAACTCCACTTGGCTCTTTGTTTCAGTGCTTTCACACATTTTGTTCCTTTTGTGTTATTCCCTCTTGTTTTGTCACTTCAAATTCTGAATCAAAAGAGGGAATGAATGCTCGTGCTTCTTAACATTGCTTAAAAGTCATTTTGTTTCTCTTACAGTGGCAAAACCAAAACAAATATGGGGAAAGCCACGAGGTGGCTAAAGGGCTTGTTGGGCATGAAAAAGGAGAAAGACAAAGACCATGCAGAGAACTCAAATTCAGATTCAATTTCAAGTTTCAGTGACGCCAAGAAAGAGAAGAAAAGATTCACCTTTGGCAAGCCAGGGCCAGGCAGAGACAGTAACCGCAGTGCGAATCCTCAGATTCCAGCGACAGACATGGCTTGGCTTAGGTCATACATTGCTGACACTGACAAGGAGCAGAACAAGCATGCAATTGCTGTGGCTGCGGCCACGGCGGCTGCCGCAGATGCAGCTGTGGCTGCTGCTCAGGCAGCTGTGGCTGTTGTGAGGCTGACTAGTAATGGTAACAGGACTGTTTTTGGTGGAGTGAGAGAGAAGTGGGCTGCTGTGAAAATTCAGACCGTCTTCAGGGGCTTTTTGGTAAGTAGGTTCTTGTTTTTGATTCATTTAATTACCATTTTCTAGTCAAAGTAGTTGGTTTTGCCATGTGGGTAATTTTAGATCTCCAATGCTGCAGTTTATTTAGGAATGTTGCATTTTCGTCTATTATTTTTTCCCACTCTATAGGTATGTTTGTGGTGCACTTTCAAATACTTTGGTTTTTCATTCGTGTTATTGAAGCATTTTGCTTAAATCTTACTTTTGTGTCTGCCCTTAAAAGCTGGAAGCTATATTTCAAATGGTAATGAAACAGTACATATGTTTTCTTTGGAGTCAATGAAAGGTAGATATGTTTTATTAGCTTTCTCTTTAACTTGGAGATCTAATAGTGTTTGATTTTTGTTGCGGAAGTTTTTCTTAACTTTCACTACACTCTCTTTTACTTGGAAATGTAATAGTGCTTCATATATGTTGTGGAGTGCTTTTCTTAGTTGTCACTTTTGTGTCTGCCACCAGAAGCTGGAAATATATACAATAAACTAATGCTTATCAGCATTTACACTTTGGGCTGAATGTAATGGTTAATGGGTTGTTTTCGACTTTCTTTTTTTTTGACACAGCAAATTTATTCTTCTTCTTGTTCTGTTTTGCTTTTTGGTCGCCTGTACTGCTATATATAGTTTTAGTTTTTGAAATTTGAAGATTTGTTTTATTGAATTGGGTCACTGTTGCCTGGGAATCAATTTGGTTATGATTGCCATTGCTTTTGCTTGCTCTAATGCTATATTTCTAAGTACATTTTTTCCCTTTTATTGATTTTGCTTATGAAGGCCCGGAAAGCCCTTCGAGCTTTGAAGGGATTGGTTAAGCTACAAGCTCTTGTTAGAGGATATCTTGTTCGAAAACGGGCGGCTGCAACCCTTCACAGCATGCAAGCTCTAATAAGAGCTCAGACTGCCGTTAGAACTCAGCGTGCCCGCCGTTCCTTCAATAAAGAAAACAGGTTTCAACCAGAATTTCGGCACCGAAAATCCCTTGTAAGAAAAATCTCTATAGACTTTTCTATAACTAGATTCTTTTTAAAAGTTCATTGAAAGTGGTTTTGTTACTTACAGGAAAGATTTGATGAGACAAGAAGTGAAATTCACAGTAAAAGAATATCAACAAGTCTTGAGAGTCCAATTGGTGGATTTGATGAAAGTCCAAAAATTGTTGAAATCGACACATTCAAGCCAAGATCAAGATCTCGTAGATTCCACGCTGCATTATCCGAATGTGGTGATGACTTCTCCTACCAAGCAATGTCATCCCCACTTCCAATTCCATGTCCAGTACCACCAAGAATCTCAGTATCCAACTGCCAAAACCTTCATGATTTTGAATGGTGCTTCACTGGTGATGAATACAAGTTCTCATCTGCCAAAAGCACTCCTCGGTTTGCAAATTCAATGCGGTCCAATCCACCTCCGACCCCAGCTAAGAGTGTATGTTGCGACAGCTATTTCAGGCCTTATTCCAACTATCCTAATTACATGGCAAACACACAATCTTTCAATGCCAAATTGAGGTCTTACAGTGCTCCGAAGCAAAGGCCAGAGCAAGGACCGAAGAAAAGGCTTTCGCTTAATGAAATAATGGCTTCAAGAAACAGCATAAGTAGTTTTAGAACGCAGAAATCTTGTTTTCAAGTTCAAGAAGGATCAAATGAACTACCCACTAGGGGCTATTAACTAGTTAGTGATTGTGAAAAGTGCAAGAAACAACTAGCTTTCAAGTTTTATTTTCCACTTTTGTGTTGACAAACAACAGGGTAGAATGTTTGTGTAAATTCTTTCAATGTTTTTTACTGAATCTTGCATTATCAATGAAATGAGAGAGCCTTTTTATGTTTGTGTTTCCCTTTGATGTTGAATCTTCAATTTTTCTGCCATATCATTGTAATGCAACAAGCACAGGGATCATCGCATATATACTCTTTGTTACACAGGGCGAAAATGTTCAAGGAATTGCTATGTTATGATGTTACCACTGTGGCATTTATATTTTAATGGAACTCCAAAAATCATACACTCGAGCATAATGTTAACCATCTACTGATTTACAGAAAAAAGAGGAAAAAAAATTCATTATTTTAAAATATGATCAGGCAATTCATTTTACTTTTTATAACTTTTTTTTTAATACTAATTATACATCGTACTATTATTATTACAATATATATTTATAATTACTATTATAGTAGAAAAAAGAGGAATTGCTATTATACTGATTATATATCATACATTTCACAAGAAAAAAAATTTATAAATTAATTCTATACAATTATACTTAATTGATAGATATTGAGTTTATGGCAACTCAAACCTATAATTATATTTAATTAATAGATATTGAATATATAGCAATTCGAACCTTGAATCTTCATAATTGTGGGGACACATATTTACCACTGGGCTAAAAGACCCAAGTGATTATTTTTTATAACTTCAAAAGTACGTTAGAGGGTAGATTGAGCTTTATCCAGGGAAAGCCTTGACCACAAACTTGATTTTGAATCTCGAATCTCTTTTAAATAATATAAAATGTGAATATTTTATTCCTAGTCCATAATGATTAGGGTTTGATTCATGGATTCATTTAGGGGGAGAAACCCATCTTGATAATGGTGAACTTGCATCATCCTATTATTGCTTCACATGCTTTTTCTGGTAAAAAGATAATAATTGAGGGGCATTTTGGGTAGTGAGACAAGTCTTTGATGGAATATGGCATATGCAATACATCATCATCCGTTCGACAATGTTTCGTGCAGTATGACGATTAGATCCCTTGGTTTTGCATCGACAATAGATTTACGATTCCAATTTTGCCCACTCCTTTTGGTCAAATTGCACATAAGTATGTATACTATTGTAAAGGCATGTTTATCTCCTGTAATCATGGCAAAGAAATTGCCAAATTAATAAGCAGTGTTATATGGCTCAAAAGATTCATTTTGTCGCATATAATTCAGTTAAACTAAAAACTTATATTATTAAATTTATTTCTCATATAATAAGTATGATTTTTTTCTTGAAAGAAAAATTCATTATTTGTTTCGTAATTAAAATACTTGTCTATTAAAGTATTTTATAATTTTTAATTAAAATTTTAATTAACAACAAAACAACTAAAATTTTTTAGTAAAATCTCTACTTAAATAAACTATATTAATCAGAGCTGAAAAAATCAACGTATTACAAAATATAGAAAAAATTTAAAGAAAAATCTTCCAACCAAACTTTAGGACTATTTTGTAAAGGTAAGTTATGTAAACTAAGAGTTAACTTCAAAATTTGGATGAGAGCAGATGAGAGAGCAGCAGTTTGAATCCCCACAAATATATTATGAGAGTAATTCTTTCATCAATTAATAATTGAGTGAAAGCAATCTTTTTTCTTACTCATGTGTGAGTAGAATAGACATCCCTCGAATATTTGAGATGATCGTAAAAATTTAGGTAGTGCTTCATAAGAATTAATGTCTAGTCCAAATAATAATATGATTTGTAAATATCAATTATAGTCTCATGTAATATGAGTTGTAGTTTGAGCAATAGTCTCATGTAATTAAAAAAAAATCTGAATGAAGTTTGAGCAAAGTAACTAAAGTATAATATGCAATTTTTGGTCCCATAAACATCATTGAATTTAAATATTTTGTTCATTGTCTCTCATTTGTAAAAACCCATTTCAGTAATTAAATTTAAAACCTATTTTCCAAACCCATTTATTAGACAATTAGTTCTGATGATCTTTCACATGATAGCAAGAGGAAAGATGAAACCCTGGATGGGCAACGCACATGAGAGACACAAATGATAAGGCCCACCCCACAAGGCCACAACTGTTTGTAACTTTTGAATACAAGAAAGGGACAACGATAATCACAAAGCAATATTAATAAAAGTCATTATTTATAAGAAATCACTTTTAACGAGAGCATGTAGGCTTAATATATATAATTGTTTGGTTGAATAGCTATGCTTTCGTCATCAAATATTGTTTTCAAACAAGAAGGAACTATAGTTTTTCAAAGCATAAAATAATACAATAGAAAATTAATTGGGGAACATAAACAATTATAACACATATGGGTTAATTAATTAACCACTAATCTAGGATTAGTTGCAAGTGCATAGTAATTTGCGAGCTTTATTATTATTATTTTTTTGGGTTTTTGTGTAAGTGGTTTCTTTGATTGGTTTTAGATATAATTTGGGAGTAATTGTTGAGTCAAAATCTACATTAATTACTATACAAAATTCTACCCTCCTGGTTGCTTCTTTTCTCTTTTACTATCTTGGAATGTGGCATTCAACGTCCTTGGAATTCTGAGGAAAAACAAAAGTGCAGATAGGAGAAATTATGTTTTGTTTGCTTAATTAATTACTTTTCACGTGCTGCTAAAATTATTAGGAATCTGATTATATAATTAGTTAACTTGTTTCACTCTCTATTAGTAACTCTAACTTTAATTGGAACGCAAAATGCGATATAACTTAAGGTTCATAAACCTAGTTTTACTTGATGCAAACACGAGTTTATATGCCTCCTGAGTATTCTTGAACTAACCATGAGTTCATTCATCCCCATCTAAATCTTTACTAATAAAACTATCTAAGAAAAATTATTAAGATGTGATATTGACACTTTTCAAAAAGCAAATTATTTTTAATTGATTTGTAGTTTATTTTTGTCAATTTTTCAAAACGGCCTATTAGCTCAGTTGGTTAGAGCGTCGTGCTAATAACGCGAAGGTCGCAGGTTCGAGACCTGCATGGGCCATGGTTTTGTCTTAGGTTAATTTTAACATGCCCCCTTATACATTGACAAACTTCATCCAAACCCCGAATAATCTGAAACTCTACACTGCACCCCGATCCCTTACTGACGTCCGTTAAAATGGACGGTCGACTTGTTTTCTCATCTTTTGTTCCAATGTGACCGTTGTACCAACGGTCGAAAACACATATTCAAATTTCAAACGGCAGTTAAATGAGATCAAACCTACTTGCCAACGGTCATGTCGTCATAGCTACAGATTTGCACTCAAGCCTCCTTCCAAAATTGCTGCTTTAGATTTTCTTTCTTCTCTTCTAATTTCTGCTTCGTAGAAATCTTTCACCAAACTCACTTGCTGCTTCAGCTTTTTATCATATTCAGGACAAGAAAAAGTTAAAGAAATGGACGGTTCGGATTGCAGTAGAATCTCGTCATCAACGGCCATCAAACGTTCTTCAGCTCCAAAATCCTCATCATCTGCTACTGGTAAGTCTTTCGTTTTCCTTCTTCAATTTTGCTTACCACTAAAAGTGTACTTACTGTTCAGTCAGGAAACTTCATCTAAAGTTTTCCTTTCCGTTGTTTTCTGAGCAATCGAACAAAGTTTTGGATTAGTTGATTGTACAATTCTTTTATGTAGTTAAGAGTGTGTAAATATTTGTTTCTTTATAGGTACGGATGAGAATGACCTAAGCTATCAACAAATGGGGATAAGTTTGCAAAATTCAAAGAAACCATTGACAAAGCATTTCATGTCCCCAACAATATCAGCTTCTTCAAAAGCCATTGCTCCAAGAAAGAAAGTTTTAGCTGAAAGGAATGAAATCACTGGTAATTCTGAGGGTTCTGAAAGGAATGTTGACTCATCTTTGAGTCCTTATGACCCTTTACCCAATTATCCTTCGCCGAGGCCTAAGTTTCTAAGGTACAAGCCTAATAGGCGTAGAGAGATTTTTTTAAGCTGTGAAAATGAGGCCAAGGGAAGTATCTCATTGCCTTGTAAGAAAGATGAGAAGGCTCATTTGGTTTGTGTTTCTCAAGAAGGTGAAGAAATTGATGAAGGAGAAGAGGAAGCCGAAGAGGAGGATGAGAAGGAGGAGAAAGAAGGGTTTTTGAGAAGGGTTTTGAAGTTAATGCTTGTATTGGCTGTTTTGGTCAGCTCTACTATGTATATTTCTTTAATGAACTCTCCTGAAGCTTCACCTACTTTACAAGCTATGGAGGGTTTTAGAGATGGGTATCTTAAGATTCATGATCACGTATATGGAGCTATGAGGAGACTTGGGGGTGAAGATCATTTATCGAAGATAATAGGCTTTAAGGAAATTTTGAAGAAATTTGAGATTGGCAAGCATCATATGGGCTTAATGACGGTGAATCAGACAGTTATATTTGGTGAATACATTGAGGAAGAGATGGTTAAAGATTTTCACTTTGGGGTAGTAGAAGAAACTAGTGATAATTTGAGCGAAGTGGTAGAGCTGAAAGTTGGAGATAGGGAAATTGCAGATGAGAAAAAATGGGGAGATGATGATTTGCCTGAAATGGTAGAGCTCGAGGCTGGAGAAAGAGAATATGTTTCAGATCATGGAACAACTAAAACAGAAGAAGTTTCGGATCAAATGTTTGAGAATTTTGAGTTGAAGGAGACAGAAAGTATAGACAAGGCTGAATCTTTACTCGACAATCAGATGCCAAGAGTGTCTAGTGCTTTTGATCTAGAAAATGAGCAAGTAATGGAACCAGTACTAGAAGTCAACAACGTGGAAGATGGGGCAGGAGAAATGGTTGAAATTGGAATGACCAATATTGAAAATGACAAGGCCGGTGAAGTTAGGATGACAGAGAGGGTGGACAATGAAATTAGAACCTTTGAGATCCTCAATTTTGAAGCTCAGGGCGAGTTGAAAGAGGGGCTTGTTGAGCCTATTGAAACTGATATAGGGTTTACGGCTGTCATTGGGGTAACTATGGTTTTAGCAATTATCGCATCTTTGATATTAGCATTTCGCCGCAAGGGGAAGTGGAATGCTACAAAGGATTCTTCTCCGATCATAAAGCGCTCTATTAGTCAATCTAAGGAAGCTGAGAGATGCAGTTCAGTACTACCAAATGAGAGGGAGGAGCAAATCAAGCGTGTTGATCCATTCGTGAGTCCTCCTATTTCTTCGATTAATTCCACAATGGAGGATTCTGAAGACATTATTCAAAGCCGTGCACCAGCTGTTGAGTTACTTGGTGAATTTGTAGTTGGAGAAATTAGTAGCTCTTTCAGAAACCGTGCCATGAAATGCAAGATGGAAGAAAGCGAAGTCAGCAACTATTCTGTCTTCTTGGACAAGGGATTTGGCAGCAGCAAGCCGTACAGCTCGGTTCTTTACCATGCCCCATTGGATTTCTCAGAGCTCTCGGCTACAAATATTTCCCCGTCTCATGAAGACTTTACTCCTCAGATGAAGAAGATGAAAAAAGAGGTCAGCGTCTATTACATTACGTGCCATACTTCAATTTTAACTTGTTATTGTCATCTCTTAGGTTGTTGATTCAGCAATTCTGCTTTATGTAGATGCATAGTCTGAATCAGAATCAGTTATAGATTGCTTGTAGTTAAGTCTTTAAGTGGATGAATATGGCATATATGCTCAAATCTAAAGGGCTAATTTCTACTGTAGTTTTCTATAGATGCTTGAGTTCGTCTATTGATGTGTCAACTGTATGAAAGTAAATAAGCATGAAAGATTAATTAAGAATTCAAAAATCATAAGGATGGATGTTTTTGTGTTGAAACAGGATGGTAGATATGGAGAGGCCAAGAACTTTTCTACAACTTCAGTGAGGCGATCAAGCAGAATCCGAAACCGTGCAATCACTTCCCCTTGAACCATGATGGTCAGACTTCTGAATTGTGCAGCTTATGAAACAACATTGTATTTCCACTCCTAACGATTGACGAATTTAGGCTGTCTCAGCCTCTGCTTGTGCAGTCTGCTTGTGTAGAGATCTAATTATTTTTAGAACTGATATGCAAGAATCCATTGATAAAATCTGCATTTGACACCTAACTGATCCATTAAATCATTGGTTTTCTTTTTCCTGTGCGGTAAAAGGATTTAGCTTTTCAATTATATGTGTGTCTTAGCTTTTATCTGTTGAATCCTTTTCATTTAATATAATAAACCAACACAATAATTGACTATTATAAGTTGATTGATAGATATCATTCAACTGATTAAATTAATATTGTGATAAAGGATATTGGGTATCATTGAACCAATGACATGGTGTGGTATCATTGAACCAATGACGTGGTGTGATATCAATGAACCAATGACATGGTGTGATAATATAAAGTGTTGGGTATGAAGTGGAATCCATGTTCAAGAAAGAGTTGGATATATTATTTTATGAGATTTGTTTTTTTTTTTTCCCCTAAATGGATGCTGCTAAAAGATAATGTTATGGTAAGGATATAAAAAAATGCTTAAAATATTGAGACAAAGTGGGGGGAAGAAAAGACCACAGTTTCACGTGTTGTTGAAAAGATAGAACCCAGTTTCAGGTGCAATCTGAAGCAAGAACATGGTTTTGGGGAATGCTTTTCGGAGATTTGCTCCATACATCTGTACTAACCAAAAGTTGCCAACTTTTTTCCAGGTGCTTATTACTAAATCTTGAAGCACTTCTTGGATGGCTTACTGTTTGTTGTCTACTATTTCAAGATCTTCCCTTCCATGAAGTAAAATTCATTTGGAGTGTTAAAATGTTATCAGCTTCCTGAAACCTGACAAGGGAACTCCAAAGAATTGCAGCTTGCTATTCGGAGTTTGAGAGAACAGAAACAGAAATGAAATTACTACTTTTGTGAATTCTGAACCAGTCCACTAAAATTAAAACACATCATGTAGAGCATCAAAACATGCCAACAACTTCTGTAACATATGCACATGATTAGTGTATTATTTACTTTTCTTTTTAATTGGAAATCAGAAGGGTGGATAAAGGATAATGATCAGTTCTAGCTTTTAGATTGCAGGGATATGTTCAAGATTTTAAGTCCATTAAAAGTAGTTTAGAATCTCACCCTCCACTTGCATAATAGGATTTACAGATAGATAATATAGGCTCTATATATCTCACCAACTTGTTAACAAAATTTGTCACTTATCATAACTACATCAAATATTGTTCTCAATTACAAGTTTCTACAGATCAAAAGTGCTTTTGCGCAGGAATTGGAGGAAGCCTGCTATTATGATTATTACCTACAAAACTTCCTCTTTTGCCTGCTGACGAACAAGATAAAGAAGAAAAGGAACCTCTTGATGATGAGTTTTTCTTTGATATGGTGGCTTTGATATCCAAGCCACCCCCATAACTTTTACATGACTTCATTTTCTTTCTGTATGGAGTTTCCTTTTTGGCCAAGTCTTCTATGCTCATTGCCCTTGACAAAGATGTAAAAGACTGAGACTTGCCTTGATAATATTTAGAAAGTCCCCTCCTGCATATACATATAGAAAGCACTTCTTAGCAAGAAGGAATCAAGAAAGCATCAATACTTAGTCTTAAACAAGAAAGCGTTTCTTGAAAAAGCTGATTACTTTTGATTAGTTACTTACTTGATGGGTAGTTGTGCCATGAGCTCAGATAATTCAAACAAGGGTCCATTATTAGAATTTGAAGAAGAAGAAGAAGAATTTGTTGAGGATGCATCATCAACCAAGTCTGATGAAGATGTAGATGAACCATTGGTAGCGCTTGAATCTCCAAGAGATGATGATGATGTAGCTTGATCATTACCTTCCGTTATCATCCAGCTGCTGTGTTTTCCAATCTGTTTTGCATGCTTATATCTATCACGTTGCCCTATCAACAGTTGTTTCTGATGACCAGCTTGAGTTTCCATCAAAAGCATAAGGAAGAAAATTAAAGAAGCTGCCGCAGCTTATCAACATGTATGGTATCAGGCACCATATTATGGACTTTTGGTGCTGGGGCTGCCTATTTATAATTTTATATATACAGAATAGGATATGCATAAAGTCTAGCTACAAGGATTAGGTTGGTCAGCTTCAAATAAGTGATAAATGGTTGCTTGACACCTAGACACACATGGAATTTCCATGACTTAAAGGCAAAGTGATGGCACACAGCAAGTTACATGGAATGTCCATGATGCAGGGCAACAGTATAATTACATTAAACAATTAAAAAGTTTATAATGGGTTGATATATTTTAACCAAATAAGATCTTTTTTTTTTCTTCTTAACTTTGACGTTGACAATTATAGAAATGTAATTGGTTTTTAATTTACAAAAGAAAATTAATAAAAAATAAATTTTAATTATGCATGAGTAATAAGACTTTAGTTTAAAATACAAGATCTTAGTTTAAAAGAAGATTTTAATCTCAATATGACTAATATTTTTACCATTATTGAAAATTATAGTAAAATATAACATATAGTGATGCTAATGCAGTGGTTACATTTTAAATAATTAATATGTTCTTTCTAATATTTGGGTAAAATAGATTAAACCAAGTATTTAATGACGGTTAAAGCATTTGACAAGCATTCCGATTTCTTGACAAGGAAGATTTTATCTTTATCTTAATCTTTTTTTTTTTTCCCGGTTTTAGGGTTTTAGTATAAATCAAATACGTTTACTTAATTGATAGAGCTTTCATACATAAAAGGCATATTCGTACGCTCATCCAAATTTTTGATTGTGCAAAACGTGTGAATCTTGGCTTGGGTTGCACACAAAGTTCATGCATTTCTAGGCTGTCTTAGACATGTCTATCATGACTCATCTTTTCCAATTTTTTTATCATGGCCTTATCCTTAGATTCGATATTATCTCTCCTTAGCGGGGTTGAGTTCCTTGACCCTTCTTTTTCTTCTTTTGGTAATACAAAGGGATAAGCATTTTTTTTCATTTTTTGGGTGGGAGCCGTCCGTATTGTCGCCATCTAATTTTATTACCCACGCCAAGTTCTCAAGGTTCCTTTTGTCATACGAGTTCCTTCTAGATTTAGCACAATTTAGGGTATATGAGAATGCCTTATTTCCTTCTAATTATGGTTTAAAATTCCAAAATATATTCATCATTCGCACAATTTAGGGTATATGAAATATTTATTTAATGGAATAATTGTAATAAAGGGTAATTTTAAGATTTAAAAGAGTGTACAGAATAAAAATTATTTTTTAAAAAAAATATTCAAAGTAAATTTTAGAGTGTAAATAATATCACTCCAATTTTAATTTCATTCTCAGGTAACTCATGACTATTCTTGATCTGAGCGGTAAATTTATATTTTTTGTTGATCGTTAGATTTTATATGAAATTTCAAAATCTAATTGCTCATGTTTATTATTATTATTATTATTATTATTATTATTCTTTACGTCAATCATCAATTCTTGGGATAAAATTCAAAGAACTAGAAGATCTCAATTTATCCACGTTAGAAAAATGTAGGGAAAGGTTGGTTGGTTGGTTGTGTGAAATAAAATCAATATTGCGAAGAGAAGTTTTTTCTCCATTATCAAGTTTCCTGTTGGGGAACACAATGGTCAAGACCCCTCATCAAGCTTAAACCCAACCATCCACCTAAACACCAATTAAATCCCCATCTTTGTTTATAAATATAAAAGAAATTGAATCCAATGTTTCATTATTGTACACATGAGGATAAGAGAGAAAAAAGTTGACTTGGATTCAGATAACCCATGCCCAAAAAACAAAAAGAAAAAGGCAAAAAAAAAAAAATGGTTTGGTACAAGCCAAGAAAACATGGAATTTGATTGACACAATATCCTCCACCATACAAGTTCAGATAGGGCTTACTCACCCATCTACTCTTCTTATCCACGTCCACATATTAAAATTTTTAATTCCAACAATCATAAATCCTAGATAAATATAAGAGAGCTGCTAAGTTACAGTCAGCGTAACTTACAGTCGTAAAAATTTTGAGTAAACAGTAACATCACATAATTTTGCAGTTGTAAAAATTTTGAGTAAACAGTAACATCACATAATTTTGCGGCTGTAAGTTACGTTGATTGTAACTTAACAGCTCCCTAAATATAATATTCAATGAAAAATGAAAGCCTTGTACAATGTTAGATTGTAGATTAGGTCAAGTCAGCCGTATGTCCCATGGAATGTATCACAATTTGCCACAACATGCAAATGGGGTATTGATGACAGCCCATGAATTATGTAGTAGCATTAAAAAATTGAAAAAAAAAATTAACTTTTTTCTTGGTCTCTTTAAAGGAGCAGGGTCCAAGATAACCCAAGAGAATATTATCATTTTAAGGTCGATTTTTCATGAACAGACTTTGAAAAGGTTTGCCAAATAAAATTATTTTACGTGGAATGGTGGTTAATAAAGAAATTATAAATAGTCCAATAATTCATCATGTGACTGAGAATTAGAATCCCTGTCTTTGAATGGGGGCCCCCACAGTGATCAAGAGATGTCAGTTTCAGGCTAGCCCTAAACCGGGCCAATGATAGGCCTCGTTACAGGCCCAAGGACCCAAGACCAAACCCAACTTAGCCCAAAATGGCTAATGAAAGCATTCTATGATACCAGCAGAATCGCATGCTAAAAAAAATCAATGTAATTTACAGTTCCTGGCATTTCGTTCTATTAATAGGTGTTCAATTGTTTGTTCGTCCATCACACCAGGCACAAAATTTCTATTTCACCACTTAATTTTAAGAACACCAGCCAAACAATACCCACGTTCCCACAAGGATCTGAGTAAAATCAATTTAGAAATTCTGGGATTTTACCAAAACTGAGGGACACGAATGCTTTTATTAAAAAATATAATCAATTTCCAGACCGATATCAAAAAAAGAAAAAGAAAGAAACAATCAGCAGTTAGGTTTAGTAAAATGAGATGTGGGGAGGATGATTGTTGAGAAAATCAACGGTAGAGATTGAAGCACAACTGCCCATCTTCCCCAAATATGATTTAGCAGGGAACTCTTTCGGATGCAATGCACATTTATCGCACAACGCCGATACACACAATCCCTGCTTTGCCTTTAAACGAAATAATGCCCAGAAATTACAGACACTGAAAGTGATATATATTAGCGAGCGTTATAACTAAAGAATCCACGGCTGATGAATTATGTGCAAGACCTCTACATTTATAGGAGAATTTAGGGTTTCGTTTCCTCCATAATTACGCAAACGCCCTTAGTAAAATTGGGCTCGGATCCAGAAAATTAGATCGGGTATGTATTGACCGGGCCTTTTAACGGCGAAACCATTTGCTCGCGTTAGGTGATTTTACTTTTATGTTAAACTTCCCCGTATGCTATAAATATAAATAATTCTTGTGTTCGCATTTTTCTTCTATTAATGATTTTATAAGAATAGCAGTAATCTTAAAAAGCCTTTTGCGTATTTTCATCGTCCTTTTGAAGGAATTAATGGATAAAATCTTGCTCGTATAATCACTCAGACAAAATTAATTATCACCATATCATATCACCAGCGTATCAACAGTATCCAAAGACTCAAATTCTTCAAAACTGCAATACACATAAATTAAGGAAACGTGAAGGAATTGGGGATAAAAAAGAAAAAGGGAAAAAAACGAACCCTAAAGAATCGAAAGAGGCGGGAAAAAAAAATCACTCTTGTCCTCACACAGTTATTTTTCAGCAAACAAATTTATAGTGCCAGTTCAAGACCAAGTATAGAAGGAGAGGCAAAGCCCGAAAACCAGAAAGCAATATATCGAAGCCATATGAAGTTGAGATGGGATCTACAGGCCCTGATCAACAAGATAATCCCCCAACCTCTCAACGATCATGTTACACTGTCCTGGAGTCAATGGCTCATCGTATATACCGAAAATCAGGGCTTGGCCGGTTTTCTTGACTGTGACACCACCAGAACCCTGTAAAATAAATGACAGAATATTGATGAATAAAATCAATACAATCTTCATTTTCTAAAGCTCAATGGGCATGCATCTTTATTTTTTATTTTTTAAAATGAATAACCACATGTGCAAGATGTATCTTAATTGATAACTGAACTTCCGGAAGATAACATTGCAACTTGTTCCATATTAATTGAAAGAACTTCCTTCACGAGAAAAGGAAATTAGAGCACTATTAGGTGCCGTGTTTAAGTGTACCCACCAACAGAAATGATTTTTCATATTACAAAAAAGATTATAAAAGGTAAAAGGAGAAGCAATCTGGCATCCATTTGTTTGTGTTCCACAGCAATAAGTAACTATCACCAATAAAGAATGTGCAAAACCAGACCTAACTCAATTAAGCACTCCTTGAGGTGGACCCATCAATCAGACCCATGAAGCTGTATTATTCTTCTTTTGAGAAGAGGCCTCATTCAAAAGTCTGTATCCATAAATATACAGTCTTATAGATGAGCAGTTGAAGTTCTTGATAGCATGAAAGATAGAGATTCCTTGGATAACAACTTTACATCCAAAAGTTCAAAGAACATTGGGGGCCATTGATCATGATAATGATGCCCACACCAAACCTCATTGGGAAAGTCTTATCATAAGTATGAAAAGAACTTGCACATTTTTACTGTTACCGTATAATGTAATAGAATCGATGCAAAAAATAATATTAAGAGAGAAATAAATCACCTTTTTTCCACGAATCACAGCTCCAGGCTCACCCTGGATTACCATGTACTTGGCGCCTCCAAGGTGCAAACCAGTTGGGGCAAGAGAACCAGGCTCTTCAAAATCTTTCATGATTGCAGCAAACTCATCAGGCTTGAACTGCAGTAAAAGCAAATAACAAGCATTTAAAAATAAGGACAAAAGCCTCATCACCTAATCTACAGCAACAGACAGGAATGACAAATTATATCTTAAACCAAAGATGAAGTCCAGCACAGAAAATTAGTGTCTGTTCAGTATTTTTATTCAAAATTGTTTTAAACATCCATTTCGTAAATGCAAATAAGAAATTGAAATTTTATATTTTGATGATTTGAGAAAGTTCACTGGATAGCATATTTAAACAGAAATTTTCAAGAACAAAAATGATAAAATTGCGGATAAGACAACAAAAAAGAAAAAAAAAAAGTTTCCCCAAAATCATTTAATTTATCTATGGAATTGAGGAGACGTGGCTTTTAACCCACAGCTGTGGTGAAATTGAAATCATTAGAAATGGGTGCTTACTAGACACTTTAGCTGTTGTGTTTTCAAAATTAAACAGAAACTCAACATTAATAAAGATGCCCTTGACAGTCTAACACTAGTAACGCTTTTTTTTTTTTCCCGAAAATCCTGTTATCTTCTCAAGATTAATATTGAATTACAAAATGGTCGTCGTAAAGCCACTGGCAAATACAAGCTACGTCAGCATATGCATGTATTGATTTCTATACTTATAGTTTCATAATTTATTCTGATTTTCAATAAAAGTCCTCATTTTCACAATCAAATAACGTAAATCTAACATTTTCATTTCCTTTTTGGTTCAAATCATGCCAACAAACTAATCTGAATGTAATTATTATTAATTAAGCCCAAAAATAAAAATAAAACAATCAGATCCACGCAATTAAAAATCGAACGTAACAATAAATTAACAACAGATCGGTAAATAAAATCGAGGAGACAAAAAAGAGAAGATTTGGTAGAACCTGAGGGAAATTGGAGCTCTGGGCCCAAACGCTGCCGTCGTGACCGACGATCGCAGCGGAGGTGAGATGGTGGCCGTCGATATCGCACATCAGGTGATCGTCAACGTACGTTTGCCACGACATTTTCAACAATCTAAATTCTCACGGCAAATTCAATTGCTTATTTAGTTCCTATGTTATTCCTTCCCCTCGTTATCGTCGTTTGCTCGACATTGGTTTGAAGAAGAGGGCTATATATAGAAATTTCGATCACGGTTTATTCTGCGGGGCCCGGTGAAGATTATTAGTGAGGATGGAGGTGTGGGTGTGTGATGTTAATCTCAGCCGTACGTTGTAACATGATTGAATGAGTGACGTTCACGTTCGGCCTTCGTTTAAGGGAAAGGAAACAGAACACGTGGTGTGGGAATTTTGCTTAAATTTAGTGATATTGAGAAATTATTCCCTACTTTAATCCTAACATGCCAAATGAATCGGGTCGCCCCAGGCTGTAATTGACTTGATCAGATTTTCATACAAGCCCGCACAACTCAAGTTATTTATGATTTGGGCCGAGCCAATATTGCCCACAAGCTCGACGGATAATAATAATAATAATAATAATAATAAAATCGACCAAACAAATCAAATTTATTTACAAAGACGAAATTAACTTCCACGGCCAGAAGACACAAGCTGTTAATATATAAAGCCAACATTACAATTTGCTTGACTGCAACCATTATATACTGACTGGTATGTGATCTTTTTAGTCGAAGCATAAAATTTTGACAAAAATTGCTTGTAGTTAAAATTTACAAAGCAGCCATTGGCAAAAATCAACTCATCACTCCAAATTGGAAAACGAGCAAGTAATTCAATGTGCAGAAGTAGAACTTGTTCCAGGGAATAAGGGCAAGACATGGTGTAACTGTTTGCGACAAAACAGAACTAGTATGTCGCTTCATCTGCAACATCCAAAACACTCATTACTATTCATGAATGCAAGAGAGTAGATAAATGCAACATCAAAATGCCATTGCAAAGAAAGTGCATACCATCATTGCCGTCATCCATGTTAAAATCGTCTTCGTCATCATCAAAATCAATGTTCTGCAGGAACGTATAAAGCATCAGTAACTATTTCTTTATATCAATCTTTTCCTGTCTTCTCTAATAGTTGTTTTACAAGAAAAACTTCACACACACATTCAGAAGGTCATTAATGGTCAAAGGACAGATACACAAGCCTACAGAAAGCACCTTGTTCAAGCAAAGTTCAAAATAAGGAATACCGACCATTATATGTGACAGCCATTAAGAGATTGATCATCAAAACAAAATCAAATAAGTGACAAACGAGCAAGAAGAGTGAAAATTAGTTGCTTTTATCACAAAACAAGCATCAATTGACTTGAAACATATCTCTTTTTGGACAAACTTATTCTATGCTCTCTGATAAGAACTCCTATAGACAGTTAGGACAGATGTATATTCTTCTGAAAGGCAAAAAAGACTAAAAATTATCTGTCAAAGACACTTCCGGCCAAAAATGCAGCTTAACAATACAGCAAATGCAAACCTCATTCTTCATGCTGTTACTATTAAATAAAGGAGAGAAAGGAAAGGAAAGGAAAGGGGAAAGGAGAAAGGAGAAAGGAGAAAGGAGAAAGATGCATCCGGAAAATCAGCAGGCCTGCCTACGACCTGATTTGCCCCCATCATATGGCTTTCTGCCCCAAATTTAACATGGTAGTATTTGAACACATTTATGGCAGTAACAATATAGAATGATGCTAAGTTAAGAATCCCAATAAATAAATAACAAGATGGCATTTGAGTGAAACCTGATTGTAATCTCCATCATCACTGAATTCTTCTTCAGCTTCTCCAGCCGCCTCATCATCATCTTCATCTTCATCTTCACCTGCTTTCTTTTCCTTTTCATCTTTATCCTCTTGGCCCTTTAGATAAAGAAAGAATCACCAATATGGTGTTAGAATAAAGACCAAATAACCTATCACAGAAAAACTCAGGATACCAAACAAGGAAATATAAGTTTTTTCAGAGGGTTTTTTCTCAAAAGTGTTTGCAGCAGAAACATAAGACCGCATCACATAAGGAAAATAGTTACTAAATTAAATAAGCAGAAAAGTTATCAATGCTATAAATTTACCTGAAACTTCTGTTCAAGCTTTTCAAAGAGATCCAACTTCCTCATCCCTATCATTTAAACAACTGAATTGGTTAACTGAACCTTTGAAAGCCAAATATTGTAAGAAAGAGTTGATAACAAACAAAGCATAAATAGTTTTAATTCAGAGGTTCATTTAGGATATATTTGGGATTGAGGTGCTACGGCTTTTAACCAGCCGCTCTTGTAGATATCAACTCTAGTTCAGAAAGAACAGTGATCAAAGCTTGTATTTAAGAAAACCTGCATCTGCATTCCATCGGACTCTTTTTGGATTTCGCTGTTCCCTTGAATCTGAAAGTTTATTTCACCATCAGATGAGTCTGAAGCCTTAAATGAGTCTGAAGCCTTAATTATAACATGTATTCTCACAAATGCCACTACGATATTTCAATGAGTTGTCTAGTTTGTCTACCTCTAACCAGTTCTGCAGGAAAGTTACTAGAATGGAGCTGTAGAAATTGGTTAATAGATCCACGATTTGATGAAACTTTCGGCTTATTCCAGTCAGAATATCTTTCAATGTCCACGCTTTGGCTATCTGACACCAAATTCATGAAGAAGGCAAAACTGCCACAGGTGAAATAACAATTCAATGCAGCAAACAAGATATCCTGAAAACAAACACTAATTCACATTCTGGCATATTAAGATCAATGCAAGTTAAAACGAGCCTAAATCATAAAACGTGCTTTAAATATTGAATTTCCACCTATCCTTCTCTTTCTGCCTCTTGCTAGTTTACATTAACAAACTAATACACAATACATAAAACATTAAAGTAGTTGAAGTAGTTGATGCTCACTCTTTTCAACATTCTCTTCGAGAAAGTACGGAGAGGATTTCCAATAATTTAGCAACCTTGAATTCCAGAGAATTAAGTTCCTTTCGATTGGCACATTTTTGTGGTCGGGCAATTCAATCTCCTACATTTAGAAAATAAAAGCTTTCAAATATATATTGTTTTTCAAATGAGAAGTAGAAGAGCCTAATTTTAACTTTAGCATTTGACCACTAAGAAACTGACGCATTCATATTTTTATCTAAATAAACAATTTTTGGCCTCATTAAAAAGTCTAAAAACAGCTAAGGATGCTAAGAACTCGAAAGGAACAAGAAAAAAAGGAAAATTTCTTACTTACAGGGAAAAGTTCGAAAGGTTCTTGTTTAGCGAAGCCAAAGCCGCCACCGCCTCCATAGCCACCTCTTCCACGTCCACGCCCTCTATACGCCATTTATCTGCAAAAGCATAAAGAACAAAAACAAATAAAATTAGAAGGAAGCAATTAATTAATTGATCAACAATTTTTTTTTTTTGTTTTTGTTTCTTAAATGAAGATGAAGAAGGGTTTAGAGGTTTAACTGAGCAGAAAAACTAAAGGGGATTGAACGAGACGATCGGTGATGAATGTAAAATTTTATGTAGTAATAACATTTGGATCCTTCAATTTTTGTAAAACTACAAAAGGAGATAATAGTTTTCCAATCGTTTTCCAGGGGTCCCTGAGAGAGTGACAGGTCATCTAAGCCCAAACATAAAATCGTCTACTGAGATACGACATGTCATCTTATTCAAAAAATTAATACGACATGTCGGATAGAAATTCTGGGAGACAACATAAAACGACAAGACATTGGGAAATTAAAGTCTCGGACGACAAACCGTATATGGGTTTAAAAGACAACTGGCCAGCGTGCAACGTTGACGCTGGTAAATTCAGCATCCATGATCGAATGCTTGACGTGAAGACAACGGACATTGCCTGGAGGATGGAGTAATCTGTACTCGTCCATTGCCATTAATTTTCGGGCCTCCATTCTGTTACATCGAACCGTGACAATTTTCTAACTTTAAAACCATGTAGATGTATGTTCTTATTTATATACTATATATAAAAGGTATGGGCAAAATCGGGTTCGCATCATTCTAATCGGGTTTTGAATTAATCGGATTGGAAAAAAGTCACCTGAACTCAACCCGAATTTATAATTCAACAGTAATATACCATGAAAAATAAAAGTTGGAGGAACTTGGTGATGGCGGCTGTCGGTCAAGGTGGAGCAAGCTGCAGCAGTGGTCGCGGTGGCCGCTGGAGCAAGCGGCAGCCGCGGTCGAGCTGAAGCAGATCGCGTCGGCGTGCCGCGGACTTGCGATGGCTTGGCCTCGCGCGGTTGTGCTGTTTGTGCTGCTGTGCTGTCTGTGACTGCTGGCTGCTGAGTGTGCTACCGTGCCATCTACCTTTGGCGTCTCGCCGTCTCCGATCTCTGCGTGTGTGTTTGCCTGTTTGGTGAGTGCTGTGTGGGTGTGAGTGCTGTGTTGTGTTTGTGTGGCGTGAGTCACGATGGATTAGGTTTAGAATGGGTGTGGGTGCGTGCGGTGAGAGTGCTGTGCTGTGTTGTGTGTGCGCGCGGGCGCACGCGCGCTTTGTTCGTTAAATTTAGGCGGCATATAATTTTTAGATTGAATCGGCAAAATTGTGAAGCGAGATTTTTGGGATAGTAAGTGTAGAATAAAAATAGTACATTTTATTTACTTATACTATAATGAAAGTGTATAATTTACTTATACATGCAAAATAAAAATAAAAATTTCATTAGTGTGTTTATTTTGATAGCATTTATTTTTTTATTTGAAGTATAAATAGGTCTGAATACATATATCTGAATGATATATTTATTTTTTTATTTTTTAATATCTAAATATAAGTGTTAAGTTGTTTATTTTTCAAAAAGAAAAATATGAAATATGATATTTTAACATATATAACCTTATAAATATTAATAATACTTACATTTATTGGTTAAATATATGACACGTTATAAATAGATTATTTGATTAGTAAAAAAAATTGATAGTGTTTACGTTAATGAAGCAAGAAAAATAAAATATATATCTAACACATTTATTTTTTCACATTAATATATGATACTTATAATGTTATTTTTAGTACATTATATTGATATTTTTTCCTTGTTAATTACATAAGTCAATCAATAATTGTTTAATCATTTGAATTAAAATTAATGTATTAAATAAAATTCAGATTCTATTATAAAAATAGTAAATATAAGTACAAAGAGATGAATCTATTATAAAACACACTCACCTAAAGTTCTATTGTGTCTAAAATTCTCTTTAAAAAAAAAAATAGTTGAATACACATATATAACAACACAAGGGGATAAATAAAAAATAATAAAATGGTAATTTATATAATATGAAACAAATTTATTTAATAGAGGTATTAACGGGATAGAATATTAAAGTTCCATTCAAATGTTTTGTTATTCAGATAAAAGTCAGAATATTTAATTTTTTTTCCATTCAGACCTAAATATTTTATAATCAGACATAGGTGATAAAAAATAAACAACATAAAAACTGTAAATATTTGAAAATAATTAAGATTCAGACTTCAGACAAAAATCAAACAACCCATTTGTCTTGGATTGTGAGTGAATTGTTTCAAATTACAGTCTTATCCTTGTATAAAGAATTGTAGTTCTAAATTACAAAGTGAATAAAAAAATATATTTCTAAAATAAACTATTTATTTTATGATTAATTTTAATCATATAAGTTAATAATTATTATTAATATTCTTAATTATGTAAATCATAATTTTTTTTATTAATTTTAATTTTAATTATGTAAATTAAAAATTATTGATAAAAGTAACACAGATGAAGCGTTATTATAAATAATATAATAAAAAATTAATATTTCTTAGAATAAACTATTTATTATTATTAATTATTAATATTAAATAAATATAATAATATTATATTCTCAAATAGAGATATTATATAGTAATATTATTAATTCTATGTGAATATAATAAAATTATTTTTAGGTAATTTTAACTTGAAATCAAGTTAAATTATTATTTTTAATAAATAAAATAATATAAATCAATAAATGTAATATTATTTAAACAAATATGATATTTTATTTTAAATAAATGTAACATTATTTTATTTTACCAAATATAATTATATTATATTTAATATTGTATTTTAATAAATATTTTATGGGTCGAATTATTTCTGAGCAAGGATGCTTACAAAAAAGAATACAGATATATTTACTTCTCCTGACAAAGATATTGGGATGGAGATTCATAAGGTCCTTTTTCCGCTACTTTCCTTTTAAGTGTCAAATGTTTTTCCTTTCTCTGTGGTTGATTGTCTTGAAGGGTGAACTTGTCTACACTAACGTTATTTTCGAGGTAGATTCGCAGAATATGTTCCCAATAATTCAACGATCTTAAATTTGGGAACGTAAGCCACGCCTAATGCCATGCTCTGGACAATACAGTAGTTAATGACACTTGATTTATTCGATCGAATTAAGTTGACCAAGACACTGGCCATTACTTGAAAATTTTATTCATAAACATCGGTGCATGAGAGATAATTGCATGCACTTTATTTAATTAGTTCAGTTCTCCGATAATTCTCGCTTAACATTTGACTATACTGCGTAGTACATGGGATTAGGCAGCTTGAAAGTACGATCGCCGGGATAATTCCCAAGTAGATCGCTCCATTGATCCCATATGTTTCCAAGGATTCTATATCCACTCTCCACAAGCCTTGTTCTTGCAGCCGATTTGTACTCCACTTGTGTTTTGTTCAATTCACTTGAATCCCTGCCACAAATTCAACATCGCTTTAATCTAAAACGATAACTAAATTAGTACCTTATTAGGTAGGTTTATCAATTGGTTGTTTAGCTGCTTTCTTTTTTTTCTTTCAGGTTAATGGCGGAGCTATAACAAGGTATGCTGTGTAGGCGTAAAACAATTTTTATTTCTTACAAAATTTGAATCCCTAGAGGGTGGCACACTAGAAATTTGGAGCTCGAATCTCGGTAACAAAAAGAATTTAGTTTCCACCCATGCAACAATAAATAAACAAACAAATATAGACATGCTAAATTACCTTAGTATAACTTTCTCCCAGGTGTGGTATCCAGCATTCTTTAGACTGGTCTCCGTGGAATATCTCATGTCTTCACCTCTTCCTGTCAGGAAAACAATCTTAAAACCCAAGATCCAATAACTTTCTGTAGAACTGAAGACTCGCAGGTAATGCTGGCGATATGCCTAGGTTCAGAAACTCCTTGAGCGCTACCAAGTCGATCGGCTCAGTCCTGAAACAACATGCACCAAAAATGTTAAGTTAGAAAGAACGTGTTTGATACAATGATCAACTTTTGATCAAAGGTCTCAGTGAACCTCCTCAGCACCGCCGGCTACAAATGATCACTGTCCAGCAAGCATGACATGGCGACTGCCCCAGCAAAGATTGATGACTCACAAGACGATAAAGCACCTCTCTCAAGAGCTCTCACAAGATGGATACATAATTACAAAGTTTAAAATTGAATTTAATTTGTGATTACGTGCGTACCCGAATCCATACAGTTCCAAAAATTGGACATGAGAGAGTACAGTCTCATCAACGTCAAAGATCCATACGTCCTTGCCGTCTCCAGCCAGCGTCAGGCCGTTAGCATACTTAGTAGCCTCGCCGGTGACGACTCCCGAGTCTTTCAGGTACTGGAAGCCCAAAATGTAGTCCGCCACATAAAATCCGCACACTATTGGAACAGTTGCAAAACCTCTGATGTTATTTGTTTCTACACCAAATCGCCAGCTCAGGCAAGAGAAGCGTGGAAAAATCTCACTGCCGGCGTCGAGGGGTTGTCGAATGAGAATAGGGGTACGCAGGCCTCGGCCAGCTGAGACATGGGATGTTGCTAACATTAGAGCGAGACAAGCCAAGAACGATAATCCTCTCATAATGTTAGCCATATTTTGCTTTGATTTTTTTTTTTTTTGTTAAATTGATTCTTTTGAATGGCCAATTTGTGTTCCTTATAATACAAGTGCAATGGCCTAAAGAGGTGCTCTATATTTATACTTAGTTCAACTATTATTATTAACACCTTATTTTATTTATTTTTATTTAAATTTTTATATTTTTTAATTGCCCACCAACATTTACTGTTGAAGTCTTCAACAAACCAAACAGTCCACAGAGTACACCCAAATCTCAAAAGAATATCACTAAATTAACTATAATTGTTCGTGGTAAAATTTGAATCACACAATTTGAATATGTCCTTGCAAAGGATGAAGAGGAAATTGAAAGGATAAGGATAAAAGGGAAAGTTATCTTGAAAATATGAAAACTCCAGTGGATGTCTGCTAAAACACTTCAAAATAGTTATATGTCAATATGGGACCGTTGTAACAATGACAGCTCCACCGTTAAAATTATTTTATGTCATTGTAGCATTGGCTCCACCGGGATCACCCTCAAATATCTTTTCTAATAGTCACGTGCATTAAAAATAAAAGAGGTGATTAGTTGAGCAACAACGCCACTATCAGTGAAGTCAGCAACCTCCTCAACCTAATTAGTTCATTTGAAATAAACCAATCATAATTATGGAGATGTTATTAGTAGAGAAAGTCCACAAGGGACAGATATCTAACCCTAAAGAGCTCAAAAGACTTAAGGTAAGCAATTAAATTACTTCATAACGTCTGTCTGAGGAGGAGAACAATCAATAACAGTTCGTCATGTGTCCCAAAAGACATAAAGATGCCAATAGGGATACTTTTTTTATAAGGCCAGGTTAGTCCCGCAAGTTTAGCAAGATTCTCTCACTCTTGCAGCTCTAAAACTTTCTCTTGTCAAGGGTTTCTTTGAAACCCATCAACTTCTCTAGTCTTCACTTGATTTGTCCATTGGAGTGCCATTGTTAGGCACTGTTAATGTCGCCTCTAATGGCTATTTTCTTTATTTTTAGGACTGTCTCAGCTCATATTACCCCCACAAAACTGCCGTGGAGTGATACAATCCCATCAACTCCAAAATCATCACCCCTCAAAGTGAAGCTCTCAAAATAACTTTTACTTGAACCAAAATCAGACAAAAAAGAATAATAATAGGAAAAGTGCCTCGAGATCTATACAAATTATTAATATTTAAAGATTTAATCCTAGTGGGGAAGATTACCCACTGTGATAATTAATACTTCAATGTGAAAAACATGTGCTGATGTGTAGATTATGAAATTAGTTAACTAAAAGTTCTTCAAATGTCTCTATATAAGTGTAAACAAAGGCCGAGTGGTTAGGATTGTGAAGGTGGCAATTCGAACCCTCCATAAGCATTGTGGGTGTAATTTTTTACTCAATTATATTGAATAATTGAGTGGAGATAGTGGTCTCATTTACAAAATATGAATGTAGTAGACATCTTTAGAATATTGCTGAGGGTAAAAATATGAGTAATGGATCACAAGACTTATAAATTAGTTTCAGTAATTGTTAATTGTAACCATTAATAGAAGTCTTATCCAATATGAGTTATAATCTAATTATAACATTAATATAAAAAAAAGTGCAAAATAGAAAATGAGTTAAAAAAATAAATTTAAGTTTTGCCAATTCTTACTTGAAAAAAAAATGGATTTACTAAAGCTAAATAGGCAATTTGGTTGAATTACAAGACGAACCAGTCTTTATAAAAGAGTCATGTTGACAATATATCTCAAAGTTTCAAATATACATAACAAGCATGAAAGTCTTTTCATTCTTGGTATCTCTAGCTACAATTTTAGCATTATCCTAAGGATGGCAATGGGATGGGTTCAGGGGCGGGGACTACCTCCTTGAATTAGACGCAATTCCCAAACCCGTCCTCATACCTGAAAATTTATATTTGAAAATAGTTTGGAGATATCCCTAAAAATCTCCAATGGGGTGGGGATTAAAAAGGGGAGGGGGGGGAACCCCATTTTTTAAAAAACATAATAATTTTGTGTCTATACTATAATTAAAACCTCTTAAGGACATGATAGTTTTGCTATCAGTTGCATTTTTTTATGGATTTTCTTATGAGCCAAACAAAAAGTTTGCTGATTTATACAGCAAGCAATTTCTGGTATATATATTGCTGAAGTGGAATTCTAGGATAGCATTTAATTTTTAAGATGCTAACCCACTCAAACGGAAAAAGTACTCAAAATAAATAAACGCTGTTTATGCAATTGTGCTCGTGCTCTTGACTGATTTTACCTTGAAATGTTTCCATTTCAAGTTCTTGAATATGAATACAAGAACACAGAAAAGTTACATAAGGATACTTTATCAACTACAGAACTTTAGTGTGTACTTGAGCCGAAATGTAGACAAATTTAATTCTATTTAAATCTTGTTTATTTTTCCTTATTTTGGCATCATATATTAGCTTTGCGATGTTGAATAGTCTCAGAAGTTAAGTCTATTGATGATTCAATTGTAAATAAGATTAGCTACATTGTAAAACAATGCCTATATATTAAAAAATTAAGCAAAAGAAAGAAAGCAACCCCGCGTAAAGCCAAATGAGTGGGAAGAGAGCTTTTTGTGCTCTATTTCATAATTTTTATCTAATTAAAAATGTTTCGAGTTCGGGTTTGGGGGCCCGACAAAATCCCCAAACCCGAACCCAGAATTTTGTTGGATCTTGGGTTTTGAGACATTTCGGGGAGCTTATTCCCGACCTGAATCCATCGGGGGCCGGCGGGTTCCGGGGCCTACAGAGACTGCTGCCCGGCGCTGGCAATGAGCCTGTTCCTGGCTTCTCATGCCTGAGTTGGCGATTTGGTGTAGAAACAAATAACATTACAGATTGGATATGTGTTCCAAAAATCTGTCAAGGTTACGTGGGGGATTACATATTAGGTCGCCATATGGTCAAGACTCAAAAGCACTTACCGAGTAGGATTTTCACTATGCTTAAAGCTGGCCGGAGACGGCAAGGACATATGGATCTCTGACATAGATGAGACCTCGCTTTCTAATGCACCCTTTTATGCTCAGAATGGATTCGGGTATGTATGTAATCTTATGAATATAATATTGAAATAACATGGCAAGTGCATTATTAATTCATCAAAATTCAAGGCTGATCAATTGAACGCGACTGCGGCCTTTGAATGGCAACTGAAAGGCGAAGCGCCAGCATTGCCAGAGAGTCCTAAGCTGCACCACAGATTATCTTCTATTGGGATTAAAAATGCTTTCTTGACGGGAAGAGATGAACTCTGACAAATATCGCAGCAAGGAATGTGAAGAACTTTGGATACCGCTCTTGGGAGAAGCTCGTCCTTAAGTAATTTGTTGAGCAAGCAACTAATAAACCGAATAAGACATTAGTTTATTTAATTATTTGGTTTATCGAATTAACTATTTGGATTTGAACATCTTAATCTTTTGATCGTCCGCAAAGGATTCAAGTCTAAAGGAATGTGTTTAATTTGAGGGCTAGAAGGGGTTGGATCGGCGTGCAAGGTAAGAATAAAAAAAGAAAAATTTATCTTTTGTCGATATATAATTTTTGGCGCAGGGTTTCAATCACCTGCAACATTCACAAAGTGATTACAAAACATCTCCCCTCAGATTTCCTACAATTTTTTCTTTTTTTACGAAAAGTACGATCAATTAAAAGGCAGAATCGGATCCAATATTTATTCAGAATTTTGAAGAGTTCCGCAATGCAACATCTCCTTCAGCTTTTACCAACCCATGAAAAACATTTTCAGTAGAGTAAAGCAAACAATCCGCTACATACATCACTTCCCTAATTTTGTTATTTCAAATCTTCAAATAAACTCACACTAAGATTTCAATTTCAGCCAACAGATCCCATATTCGATCAATTAGTTGTTCCAATCCGAAATCGAATTACGTGCATCGAACTATTCAGTGTAGAAGACGGGATTAGGGAGCTTGAAAGTACGGTAGCCAGGATAATCCCCAAGGAGATCACACCATTGATCACCCATGTTTCCAATAATCCTATATCCACTCTCCACAAGCTTTCTTCTTTCAGCTGATTTGTGCGCCCTTTGTGTTGTATCATTCCATTCCCCTGTTTCCCTGCTACGCACAAACTCAATAATTAATTAAAGGGGCTTATCAATAATTAGTTGTTATTTATAAAATGATTAACACAAGCTTGTTTGCTATGCTTGCTTTATTTACCTGAGTATAAGCTTCTCCCAAGTATGGTATCCAACATTCTTTAGATTGCTTTCTGTACAATTTCTTGAGGGTTCCATTCTTCCTGTCAGAAGAACAATCTTGAACCCGAGACGCAATAACCTTCTATATAACTTTAGACTCTCAGGCAACGCCGGTGATATGCCTTGGGCCAAATAATTAATCAGCGCAGTGGCATCAAACATCTCAGTCCTGATAAAATGTGTCACATCGAGAGGTCAAACTAACTTAAATATCTGTTTCGAGAACATTCATATGAATCAAATGAAGATCATATCACAGGAATCCGAATCAATATTGATTTTAAAGATCACGATCCTGCTGTCCAAGCAGACATGCACTGCCAAAATTGACGCAACCATTGTGAAATGTAAAAGGAGTAAGAGTAAAGACAGGTTACCCGAATCCATTCTGAGCATAAAAGTCGACGTGGGTGATTAGAGAATCATCGACGTCAAGGATCCAAATGTCCTTGCCGTCTCCGGCGACGCCCACGGTCTTAGCATACTTGAAAGCCTCCTCGGCGACGGCTTTCGAGTCTTGCAAGAACTGGTCGCCCAACATGTAATCAGCCACATAGTCTTGGCACACTTTTGGAACAGTGGGCAAATCTCTAATATTTTTTGTTTCTACACCAAATCGCCAACTGAGGCATGAGAAGCCAGCTGGATCAGACTCATTACTCACGGTCCCGGCCACGGGTTGTCGAATCAGACTGTGGATGCGTTCGCTACCCTCGGATACTGCTGAAATTGAAGCTACTACATGAACCAATAATGTTATTGATGAAAACGCTCCCATGTTAATTAATTAGAGGAGAACATCAAGTCAATTTGTTTTTGATGATGCTTTTGTATGAGTGTTTTTGGCATAGTGGAAGAAGGTGGGTGCTGAAAAGTTAAAAGGATAGATGGCGAGCAAGAAGAGTTGCATTTAGAAGTTAAAAGATTCGGTGACACTTAGCTTTCGTTTTCTTTTCTTTATTTCATTTCCATATAATTGATTGCTTGGTGACACATCATAATATAGAAGTCGAGTTAAGTATCATGACATTATTGTGAAATAGAAGGTGCCTCTTGCAGGAGTAATAAAAATTTTGAATAAATTTTCTTGTAAGGCATCTGACTTAGGGAACTTTGGATGATTGAATCAAGTTTCATCTCGTGGATACAATTTGACTGATCGTGAATGTGTTTTGTTTCTACTATTTCAAAAAATTTGAGTACTAATAAGAAATAAAGATTGGTATTTAATAGTTCTGGTTTTTGCCTTTTAGGTTCAAATGATGTGGACGCTAGATTTTTTAATCAAATTAATTCAAAAAACTGTTGAATTTAGTAAAAGAAATATATATAGTACTATTTTTTATAATTATATGTTCCAAGCTTAATCTGCTGTCAATTCTTAATCTATTTTTGCAAGAAATTACAAAAAATCTGGTTTGAAATTTTAAGCTTTTTTTTTTTTAATCTTTAATACAATTCTCATCTATTTGCGAGAGAAGACCAAAGATTTACTTGAATACCATCTCTCAGTAAAGGATTTCTCTACTCTCTTTCTTTTGGAGCCATAATTAGAATCGGGCTTATGGTTTTGGTCTAGCATTTGGGCCAGATTTTGTGATTTGACAATCTATGTCGAGTTAGGACTTGGAAGCCCATATTTGAAGTTCTTTCCACTGTAGTTGTTCAAACGGTGCATGAATAATTGAATATCTTAGTAAAGAAAACATTGCATGAATGCAGTAATGGTCGGATTCAACTGCAAGATGCAATTACAGTGACAAATTTGTGGCAGGTTCAAATTCACAGCTCTCAGAAATATATATAAGTATATAGACCGATAAAAAATTGGTAACTTTCATGCAGATTATTAACATAACATGCGTACAAATTTGGTGCACAAATGAGGGCTCTTGCATTATTTATTCAAAATCCTGAGTAAACATTACTTATTAATTAGCTAATGTAATACATTGGATCAGGCAGCTTGAACGTCCGATTGCCGGCGCTGGGGCCTGACAGATCGCTCCATTGATCGCCTATGTTTGCAATGATTCTGTATCCTTTCTTCTCGAGCCTCTTTCTTTCACTTGACCCGTACACTACTGCAGTTTCTCCTGAATAAGATGATCCCCTTCAGCCAAAAAGTTGTGTTACTAAGACAAGTGAACCCAAATAAAGTAAACTTCAAAAATTATTTATATTATTATTATTGCTTATATGCTTGAGGATGAGATTTTCCCAAGTGTAGAATCCAACGTTCCTTAAATTATTCTCAGTAACATTCCTCTGATCTTCTGGTCTTCACGTGAGGCACACAATCTTAATTCCAAGCGATAGTAATTTCTTGTAGAGCTTTGGAGATTCTGGCAATGATGGTGCTTCGCCTTTGTTGACCCATTCATTGAACCACTTTGAGTTAAATGGTTCCACCCTGAAATTTTCTCACCAACTAGAGTAGACTAGTCCCAGACTGTACTATTTTTACATGGATTTAGACCCCAGACAGGCCCGTAATTATAATTTTGTAATACGAGCAGGTCGTTATATAATAATTAAAAGAATTAATAAAGAAAAATTAGAGTGTTTACAAGGAATTAATGTCTGAACACTTTTATTGAACTAGCTAGCAAAAAACAATATCAAAGGTGGTCAACCCCCAATCTAATCTCTCCAATTTAAACCATTCAAACATTGTATAAGAGGGAGGAAAGAAAAATACAGCAAAAGAAGGGGAAAAGAAGACTAGTTTTAGGTAGTTGTAAATAAAATAGGGTTATTTTTTGGATTTTAAAAGAACTTATAAAGTAAAATTCTATTTTTTTAAATGTATGTTCTAGGTTTATTAAGTAAATGAGCGTAGAGAGTAAAATTATGGGTTGAAATAGCTCCCCTCATAAATTAATTAATACCCAATTTATGCACGTTTGAGATAAATGATCATCAGATATATTCTCCTCAAAATTCATTAGATGAATTATAGGCATGCTACCAAAAGCAGCCTCCTCTCTCTCTCTCTCTCTTTTCCCCCTTTTTAAATAAAATGGGAAGTGAATTCCAGAAATTATTCTATCGCATATGTATTCTTTGCCTTTCTCTTTCTAATCTTTCATGTTTCTGTATAAATTCAACCTATTTAAACTTGAATAAAAGAAAATGGAAAACGTTTTTATTCATAGTTGACCCATAATTTAGCCCTAGATGACACAAAAGGAAACCGATTTTGGATTTTATCTTTTTTTTTCCTTTTTAAGAATTCCAAGGAACCACACAAAGAGCATCAAACAACGATCCATATTTGATGGATTACATCAAATAAGCACAACTCACTATTTCTACCGTTGTTTTTAGGCAATATTCTTGCAGTTCTCAAAGCATCTAACAATTAACAGGAAGTGATATGATTAATTAAAGAGCACATATTGTAACATACTTTTGACTTTTCTTTTTAAGAGAATATTTTGTGAATCGATACTCCATTGAGTAATGATATAGCCACAAACTCTTGTACAAATTTATTTTGTACAAACTGATGTGGCATGATTTAATTGGTTAAATTAAATATCACTTGGTCTACATGATTTGTTTTTATTATTTTATATTTTCTTTCAAGCAATGAATTAATGTCACATCAGTTTGTACAAATTTAGTTTGTACAAGAGTTTGTGGCTGTATCATTACTCTACTCCATTATATGGTAGTAGTTCTGTTTCATTTGGTCGCAGATATTGTAAACAGAATAGAAGGCAAATTGGAGTTTAACTTTAACATATTAGTCATGAATATATCTTGATCGAGCTTAATTTCTAAGAAGTAAATGAGCTTAATATCAATAATAATTATTGGAATATGATTCAAAACAACAGCCTTCTAAATCAAACCGGCGAGAGCAAAGACAACAACCAGCATAAACAGTGATCAAAACTAGTGAGTGCAGTGACTATGAATAGTGGAATAGTGACAATGACAATCAAACAGTAACAATGAACTGTCCTATAAATAATTACTTCTATAAAAAATAACTTCGTTAGGCCGTGTTAAGAAATATTATCTTAAAGAACAACTTTGGCTTATCTAATGAAGATTTCCTAAAGCTAAACGATAATGAAATAAAGTTAGATTGACTTCCATGACAAGTAATTGTTGTGAAATTGCAACATGAGGTTGCCACCTCACAACAATTAATATAGAACAAAAAAAGAAAGTAAATTGGGGAAGAAAGATGATAGAGCCCAACCCTTTCCCTATTTCAATTTGAACTATTTATCCAAGTTGAATTAGTCATTCCTCTGAATGTATATCTGTAGTGTGTTGAATGCCTTTCTGTTCTGATTAAGCAACTCAAACACTGCCCAAGATTTCAGTCAAGGTCAATCAAAATGCTTTAACTTTCCAGTAGAACATCCTCGTTCTGAAACGAGCTCAGTAAAGATTGACTTTGGTGAAAACAAAACAAACACACACAGAAAACAGAGGAAGATTTATGTGGTTCGATTGTGCATGAATGCACAATCTACATCCACGGGAAAAGCCTAAAGAATGAGCTTTATTGATGATTCCTTTTAGTGGATTACAGAGTAACGTTAGAATGTATTACAAAAAAAAAACCTAGTCTTTTCTTCTCTGATAATTCTTTCTTGGTTACTCTCTCAGAAGCTGTTTCGTTGCTCTGTTTCATATAAGCTTATATACACACTAATATGAAACCAAGACTTCACAGATCCTTGCCACGTGGATAACGACTTCATAACAGACTTGATTCCCTTCTCACGTGCCTTGTCACATGCATCACTTAAGCTTTATTCAAAACGTCTTCAGCCCATGTCGTTTTGAACTTAAGTAATTAACATGTTGAGCTCGTGACTTCCTCAGCTGATCTGCACAGCCCAAAACGCTGTTGTTTACTCAGCCCAAGTTTTGCATTCATCATTTTCGTCTACATGTTAAGAAATATTATCTTAAAGAACAACTTTGGCTTATCTAATGAAGATTTCCTAAAGCTAAACGATAATGAAATAAAGTTGATTGACTTCCATGACAATTAATTGTTGTGAAATTGCAACGTGAGGTTGCCACCTCACAACAATTAATATAGAACAGAAAAAGAAAGTAAATTGGGGAAGAAAGATGAGAGAGCCCAACCCTTTCCCTAATTCAATTTGAACTATTTATCCACTTTTCTTATCCAAGTTGAATTAGTCATTCCTCTCAATGTATATCGAATCTATTAATCCGATTATTGAGGGGAAAAAAAAAAGAAAAGAAAAGAAGCATGCATATCCAAGATCACGAAACATGATACAAGAAGAAGAAGAGAGGCTACATATAGCACAAGAAATTTGTTATTTGATAAGTAATACGGAAAATTTTAGCTTTTGACTTGACTGCTGCATCAACATTCATTTTAAGTCAACCTTCAGGAGGAAGTTTCCAACTTGGCTGAGAATAAGATCCTTGCTTTGAAAGGTCTTGGCTTTAAAAGGCTCTAACTCTTTTATATGAATCCAGTGTTGCTTCAGCCTTAACCACTGCTAACTGAACATCTGCTTTCTTTTTTAAAAAAATAAAGAGGTTCCTAGAATGCCAAATTGCCCAGCATATTGCTACAATTATCTCCATGTCTTTTGATATTTCTTTTTTCTGTCAGCCCATGAAGCACACTCAACATATCTTGATTGGCAAGGTGTTCGACATCTTCTTTAATCTGTCCCATCTTGCCCAATGGATATGTCTCTAATCCCTTTTTTGAACCCCACCAAAAGCCTGTAATGGCTTGTTGAATGTCTTCGCAAAATCCCAATGGTACTTGAAAACACTCATAAAATAAGTAGGGATTGCCTGAGCCACTGCTTTAATCAACACCTCCTTCCCTCGACTCGAGAATAACTTGTTGGTTCAGCTCAATATCTTACGAAGCCACTTAGCTTGATATCATTAAAAAAGCTTAACTTTTTTCTTCCCACCATTGATGGCAATCCCAAGTATTTTTCATGTCTTGAGACTACATGGAGCTGAAATATATTTTTGATTGTATCCATTTGACTGGCTGGGATGTTCTCGCTGAAAAACATTGAAGGCTTCTCGTAATTAAAGATCTGTCTTGAAGCTACAACATAGTAATAAAAAATAGCCTTTAAATTGATACAATCATCCATAACAGCTTTGGTGAAAATGAGGCTATCGTCTACAAAAAAAAAAAGAAAAAAGATGGTAATCGATAACTCTCAACTAAATCTTAGTCCATGGATTAATTGCTTGGTTTCAACCTACAACAGCAAGTTAGAGAAACCTTTTGCACATAATATGGACAAATATGGGGATAAAGGACACCCTTGTCTCAGGCCTCTTTGGGGATGAATCAAGCCCTTTGCTACACCATTTATTAGCACAAAGAATGATGATGTTGTAATGCACCTCATAATTAAGTCAACCCATGTTCTAGAAAAGCCTAATCTTCTTATTGTGCTCTCTAAAAACTTCCATTCCACTCTACATAAGCTTTGCTTATATCTAGCTTTAGAGCAACTAAACCCTCCTTCTTGCTTTTGTGGGATTTGATTTTATAGAGACATTCATAGCCTATAATGATATTATCAGTGATTAGTCTATTAGGAACAAAGGCACTCTGAGTTGGTGCTGTGATGGAATAGAGAATTTGTTTAAGCCTATTTGCTATGGTTTTGGCTACAATTTTGTATGTAACATTACACAAGCTAATAGGCCTATAATCAATCACTTTTTTAGGCTTTTTAACTTTGGGAATTAAAGCAATAAGAGTATGATTGAGAGGAGCAATACTACCTCCATCATTTAGAATGTGCATACATGTTGTCAACACTCCTTCACTCACTGCTTTCTAATGCTTCTGAAAAAATGCTGCAAGAAGACCATCTGGGCCTGGAGCCTTTGTTGGGCACATCTGAGCTAAAGCGGCTGAAATTTCATCTTCCGAGAATGATTGGTCTAAACTCTCGTTCATCTCCTCTGTTACTTTAACTGGAATCTCCTATAGTGCAGCTTCTAATTGGGCTTGGGAAGCGTTTGTTGAGGTGAATAAAGTTGCAAAATATTCACAGAACATTCTTTCTACATCCTTTGCTTCCTGTGTCCACTTATCATCTTCATCTAAAATTCCCCAAATCTTGTTCTTTCTTTTCCTTAATGAGGCTTTTGCATGAAAAAAATTTGTATTTTGATCCCCTTCTTTCAGCCAATCTACTCTAGACCTCTGCTTCCAATAAATTTCTTCATCTATAAGTATGGTATCGAGTTGTTTTTCAATATTCTTTATTCTATCTCCATCTACATAGTGAAGGTGATGCTGTTTTATAGTCTTCAGATCTTCCAATAGCCTATCAGCTTGTTTCTTTCTGTCCCGAAGCTCATGCCTGCTCCATATCTTCAACTGTGTTAATGACTCTTTTGCTGTTTTTTTTTTTCAAGTTTGTCCAGCGCTGTCCTTGCACCCGTTTCTATGATCCTGCCACTCTTTCTTCACTATTTCTTTACATTTTTCATAAGAGCTCTATAAATCCTTATAATGGATACGATAAGTGGTTTTCTTCTGGTATCTAGTTCCTCTCCCTTTCTCCTCAATATTCATTAGAATGAAATTATGGTCTGAAGTCCATGTCACTAACGTCTCTGCTGCAGATTCATGAAATATGTTGCCCCACACCCTATTGTATAGGAAACGGTCTAATCTCTCTTCGATCAAATAAAGTCCATACTGCTGATTAGACCATGTGAAAGGCTGTCCCTTCCAACCCAAATCCATCAGCTTACATTCCCTCATTACATTTCCAAAATCTAACATCATCCTCACATCTCTATCATTTCCCCCAAGTTTCTCACAAGGCCTCATAATTTCATTGAATCCCCAAAAAAAAAAAAAAAGCCAAGGCAAGGAAAAAAGAGTAGCTAACCTTTTCATCAAGGTTCACGTATGATGCTTTTGCCCTATCTATGGATGGCCATAAATTCCTGTACATCTCCAATAACTTCCATTCTCTATGTGCACGATCGTGTCAATATGATGCTTGTTGTATGACTTCACTTCCACCATCACCTCCGTGTCCCACGTCATTGCCAAATCACCTCCCAATCCATTCCTTCCCACTTCAAAACAATTCTTGTAGCCCAACTCTTTACGCTTATTCTACATTTGCTTAGACATCAACTTTGTTTTGCAAAGAAACATAATTTGAGGTCTATACAATTGGAGAATCTTTTTGGCTTCACGGAATGTCGGGTCATTCCCCAATCCCCGAACGTTCCAGCTTACGATTTTCATGGCTGTCGGTGGGGTTAGTAACCAGCCTTCACCGATATTTCCTTCATGCTCTCCACTACCATATCCTTGCTGCCAGCATCCTACTTCTCTTTATACTCCCATTTCAGCATCTGTTTTGCTTTTGGTGACATGACGTGTATCTCCATTGTTAGGCTACCAATTCTCTTCCTCTTTGCTTATGGGCTTGCCCAATTAACCTCACTGACAAGCCTTTTTGTAAGTGTAGGCCTTTTTTCCTTCATCCACATTGTGCTCTCCGCTTCTTGCTTGTATCTTCCACTTTCGTTTCTTGGGCTTGAGTTTGTTTGCTTGTAGCCCATTGTCACTTCTTTTCATAGCTTCAGATGCGCTTTGGGCCACCACATCACATTGGCCTAGTTGGGGTTTTTTATATTGAGAACTCCTTTGATTACCTCCAGCTTCCTTCTCTTTTTCTCTCGCTTTATCTTTCCTATTTTCCACTTCTAGTTTGACTCCAAATTTTTTAGGCTCCCTCTAATTATCTCCTTCATTTTGTTTTCCCGCTTCTAGCTTCTGTTTCCTAAAGGTGTTGACTACGTCAGCTGTCACCTTCTGATACTTACAACTATTTTTTTCCAAGTTTGGTTTACAACTGTTTTTTCCCAGGCTTGGCCTGTCCTCGTCATTCATTAATTGATGATCAGTACTCATTGGTAATTGGGCGATGTTTGGCCCACTTTCTTGACTCGCTAGAGTTTTAGTACCTTGCCGTAACACTTTTGTGCTAGTTGGGTTTTCTGACTGGATTTGATCCTCAAGGCTTTGGTTCCTAACATCATGTTCTTTGTTTTTTCTTCTGCTCTGGTTAAATCTTTCTACCATAGTTGGTGCTTTAAGCCATGGGCCATATGCTAACTCTTCCTTCGGTTGATTCTTGTACATTGCATATTCTCTATATTGATGTCCAATACACCCACAACAGTAACAGAAGTCTGGCAGCTTATTAGAATTGGAATATCTTCTTCATCATTTATATCCTCTTGTTTGATCTCCAAAATCTTCATTAGAGGCCTTGTAATATTTATCAATACCTTAAGTCTGATTACTTTCCCCATACAGTCCCCATTTGCATAAGTTTCAACTTCCTCAACTTTGCCAATAGCTCCACCAAGTTCTGATATTGTCTCTCTATCCATACACATAATGGGCACATTTTGGAGTTGTACCCAAAATGATACATGGGTGAAAGATTGTTTTGCTATATTTCCGATTCCTTTCGGTTATGTGAATACAATAAAGGCCCCAGCAGAATGCCATGCTCCTCCTGTTAATGCCCTCTTTTTATCAACATTTTCTCTGAATTTAAACATGAATACATTATCCCCAAAGCTTTCCACCTTCACTTCTATTTTATTCTGCCACGCTTGTTGAAGTGTTATTCTAAGCCCTTCCTCATTTACACTCTTGTTTGCCATCACCTTTCCGACTAGGCAGCCAGGTACAATCTTCTCTCCCTTTGATTTGATTGTGCTTTTGAATGTGGCTTTGCCTTCTTCTACCCATGTTATCGTGATAGCTCTACATCTTCGAATGAGTTCTTTTGTCTCCATGAATTTATTACGAGCACCTTTAATGCACTATCAATAAAAACCACATGAACTTTTAAAAAACCACTGCGATGCCAATTCTCCAATCAACAAGCGGTTAATGGGACAAATTTAGCGCTAGAAATACAAGGAAAAAAAAAAAGAAAACTTTTTACTAAACCCAACAGGTGGGTAGAAATAGAGAGTCCTCATAACCCTAATTTAGTGGTGGCAATTTGGGTCAAGATTCATTTATTTGATTCGATTCGAAGAGAATTAAATGAGTTTTGATTTGAAAAAATTGATTCATTTAATAAATGGGTGAATTCGATTTGATTCGCTTATTAAGTGAGTCGAATCCGGGTTTAAGGACATTGATTCGTTTAGTAAATGTGTCAGAAACGAATTGAATACGATTCATTCGTTTAAAATTCATTTATTATCTATTTAATTAGACAACTTATTTATCCATAAATATATATGAAAAAAATTTAAAGTTTGAAGGCCAATATGATAATTATAAATGATAATAAAATTGTATTTTGTAGGATGTTAAATTTGTGGTCTTTTTATATTTAACTTTACTTAATTTTTGTTTATTAATTATATTTTTTGTAAATAAATTCATATTAAATTCGATTCGTTATAGATTCGTTATAAAATAAACGAATAGTAAACGAATCCAGATTCGATTCGATTCGTTTATTAATTCAACTAAACGAATTAAACGAATCAAACCGAATATTCGTTTAGTAAACAAATCCAAATAAGTAGAATTTTGACCCAATTCATTTATAATTCGATTCGAATATGATTCGATTTTGCCACCCCTAAACCCTATCTGACTTCCATTTTAAGTTTTTCAGAGAAAATCTTAAAAGGAAGAGTTTACCGACTAGTAAAATATTGAGATGTACTTGCGGGAAAATTTTAACTTATTCATGACAAAAGGGAAAAATAACAAAAAAGGTTTCAATAGTACTAGGGATCGACGAGATAAAATCGTTAATTAATCCATATATATATTTGTTGGCTAAAGTCAGCTGCCAAAGATTTTTTTGGAGTTCAATATAAGCTTTCAAACATCCAATTCACTTCTCCTTTTGAGTTCATTCATCTTGATATTTGATACACCTCCGCAAATTTAGTTGTCCAAAACACTAGGTACGCCCTTGCATTTATTCAAAACCCTAATTATATCAATTAGCTAATAATGTAGTACAATGGATCAGGCAGCTTAAAAGTTAAGCAAATTTGGTGCCCAAATGAATGGGCCCTTGCATTATTTATTCAAAATCCTAAGTAAATATTATTATTTATTAATTAGCTAATGTAGTACATTGGATCAGGCAGCTTGAATGTCCGATTGCCGGTGTTGGTGCCTAACAGATCGCTCCATTGGTCACCTATGTTTCCAGTAATTCTGTATCCTTTCATCTCAAGCTTTTTCCTTTCACTTGATTTGTACACAACTGCTGTTTTTCCTGAATAAGATGATCCTCTGCAACCAATTTATTAAATGTTACTTGTTTATTAATAAGTTGACATATAAATAAATAAATATTATAATAAACTTGATGAAAACATGCATCATTAATTACTTAAGGATGAGCTTCTCCCAAGTGTAGAATCCAGCATGCTTTAAATTAGTTTCTGTAACATTTCTCTGATCTTCTGGTCTTCCCGTGAGGAACACAATCTTAATTCCAATCGATAATAACTTTTTGTAAAGCTTAAGACTCTCTGGCAACGGTGGTGCTTTTCCTGTGTTCACCCATTCATTAAACAAAGTAGGGTTGTATGGCTCCACCCTGAAAAAAGAAAATAAAAAATCATAGCATATATAATCAAGTCCAAATTATAGTGGTAACAAAGTGAATTTTGGTTAATTTATGGTCACGTACGCACCCGAACCCATGGCTAGCATAATATGGCAAATTAGATAGTGAGGTTTCATCTATGTCGAAAACCCAAATTTCCTTGCCGTCACCGGCAAGCTTGAGTCTCTGAGCATAGAGAATGGCCTCATTAGCAACCACTTCAGAGTCCTTCCGGTACTGCTGGCCTAACATGTAATGCCCCACGTAGCCTGCACACTCTTTGGGAACAGTTGCCCATCCTATAATGTTATTAGTTTCCACTCCGAGTCGCCAACTCAGGCAAGACAAGCCGGGAACATCGTTGTTCCAGGCACCGGCTTTCGGCCGGAGAAGATGAATCTGATGGGGGATGTCCATGCTAAAGCCATGGGTTGTTGCTGATATAGTAGCTAGAAAAAAGAAGAATAATGGCAGTGACACCCATCCCATGCTCATTACAACTATTTTGTTTTTCCTCAAGATAAACAACTGTCGATGAAATTTTATTTATAACGATCCAGCCATGTAAAATGACCTCATAGTTCTTTCAAATTACAATGCATGTTCTTATTTTTATTTTTTTTAAAGGAAAATTATAGTGCATGTCAAAAAAATCCTACGCACACATTGTTATACTGATCACATGCCATAGCTAGCTTGATGTGAACCGAGAGAAATTCCAAAGTTCTTTATCACTATCCTGCAGATTAAGGAAAGTAAAGTATGGCTTTTTATTTGTCACTTTCTTCTTGTTGGTCTAGTGAGATGGATATCTTGATTAATCCCTGGTAAAACTTATTTTTACTAACTCTATTCGAGACGTTTGTAAATTAAGATTTAGTTAATTTATTATCACTTCTAGGGTAACTTTTACACTTCAACAGTTTATGTTTTCTGTCACTATTTGAACACCAAGAATGAAATGGGGTGTAATGAGTATTAAAAATCTATTATATGGAATAAAGTGGTAGAAACAAATTCTAAGAGGGAAAAAAGTATTTCGTCTTAACAAGTTTGATATATATTGAGTGAGGATAATGTGTAATCAATATAATAGTACTGCATTTGTAAAATTGAAATATATAATTTGCTTTTGAGTAATATGTTACTTATCATTATCTATCATTAATTGCTAATTTTACAGTTCTATTAATGAGTAATACGTCAAGTGCCACAGATACATACTATCCATCCCAACTGTACAAGTAATAATTTATTTGTAATTAGTGCATATAGGAAGCACCTATCAATTGGTGGCTGTCTTTCTTGTCTAATTCATGCAAGAAACTAATGTCTGGTATATGAATGACTAATCCTAAGTACCTAATATTTGAATCTCAAATCATGTGATATTCATTTATTAGATGGTAGATAAGTAACTTTATAAGTTATAAAATTTATCGTCTAATCGATGAGTGATGCATAACAATTAGAACCCAAGATGTCTAGCATTACTCTATATGAATTATAATATTTTACTTTACTAAATCCTTTAAAAGATCTAAAATTCCTTTCGAATTAATTATGTACTGGTAAATTTTCTTTCAACAATTGAAATTTGGATTTGAATATGTTTATTAATTATTTCTCAAAAAATCAATCAATTAATTAATTAATTAGTTAAAAACATGTTCTTTGTGTGTAAAATATTCAAATGTCTTAAGAGTAGATTGCATGTCGTGGATATATAGTTTTTTCTGTAAACGTAATACCATTTTGATGGGGGTCCCTCTATAAAGCTATAATTTTTTTATAGTATCAATAATGTAAGAAGTATGTACTGTTAGATCTAATAAATGGTATATATTATTTTTGTTAGTAAAAAATTTTAATCATTTTAAAAATAATATAGCTAGTTAACAAATTGATTTTAAATTTAAAAGCAAAAATAATAAGAGATAGGACAATTTAAAAGTAAAAATAATTCTTTTCCTTGAAATTGAATTCTTGACCCGTTAACCAAGTAAGTTTCATTGCATAATGCTTATGCGTGCAGCTTTTTTTAGATAAAGATGGTATATTCAAATATAATTGAAAAATAAAGTGGTTTCTAAAATTTAGAGTCTCAATTAAGCTATAATTAGTCATTTGTCATGCTTGCACAACAACAAGAGACCTATTCCAAGATTTCAACAACAAGAAATCTGTTTTAACAATTGAAGAGGAACGATAGATTCGACTCAACAAGCAAAAAATATTTTGTGCCAATGTCGATGTCATAGAATCTTGGTAGTTTCCCTCTCAGTTGCTGAAGTTTAAGTAATTTACTTGTGTATTATTCTAAATGCATTGCTAGATATTGATTGGACGTAATTAGTTAGTTTTCTTGGGATTAATAATATTTGTGTTGACAATTATCTTAGTAGATGATAAGGAATTTTTAAATTGATAAAACTTTATTGATAAAAAGTACACAAGCTAGTTAAAGGAAATTAGAAGTTTTTAATTAATTAATTAATTATTGATCATTATATTCAATTATATTAGATGAATGGCTAAGATTAAAACACTAAAATTTAAAGGTCCACAACAATCCCACCATCAGCATTGTAAACTTACATACAGTATTATAGAGAAATCCTTCTGATGGATCAATAACCTATCTAATTACCTAGCCTAATTTATAGGAAGGAAATAGAACTATATATATATATTTTTAATCACATAAGAGGATTATGACTGAAGAATTTGAATGACTGGAATTGCGCTACCATAGATTAATTAGTACCCAATTAGATCGCACTGAAGCCCACACGAATGAGATTGAAAATTAAAACTAGGAATTTAGCAAAATATTAAAAGATAATTAAATACATATTTTTTCCGAAAATTCGTTTTTTTTTTTTAATTTCAATTTTGCTATCCATTAAGCACTACATATTGATCCATTCGTTGGTACCCTTTCGGCTCTTGGCATGACATGGACACCGGACGCTCAAGAAATTAGAGCAGGAATTTTAATTGTAATTATTTGTTGATTTATTGGGTTCCAAACATCCAATTAAAGAGCATCTAAACAGCGATCCACATTTGATGGACTACATTGGTTTCCCAAAAGTTAATTTGCTCAGGTGTCATTTTCTCACAACTGTTTGAAAACATTTAGCAACAAGCTTTTGCAAACAAAGCCAGCTTGATTACTCCTTCAAGCCAGCACGCGTGTCGCTATTTCAATAGTTGTTTTCACGCAAGCTTTAATGCATTCTTTTCAGAGAATTTGTAGAATCTGCTTATAATCTATCATATATATGGTAGCTGTTGATGATCGATTCTTCTTCGTCTTCTTCTTCTTCTTCTTCTTCTTCTTCTTCTTGCTCATCAAGTGTACACATGCTCAAGTGTACCGCGCATGAAAAAGAAAATGCACGGATGGGTCAGAAACTCGTCTAATAATACTTTTCGTTGACCTAAATGAAACTCGAGTAATAACATGCAATTTTCACCGTATTACTGTGACCCTTTTCAGAGGTTGCGCCTGCCACTGGCCAATATTTAACTTCAATTCAATCGTCAAAGGAAATGAAAGAAAATCTCTTAACAACGTGTACGGATAAGATTGAATTGTTCATGAAAATAATTGATTAATAATTCAATGAACATGCATGCACGAGGTAACAATGTCATTGCCGACCACGTGATGAAAGCATAGATCTTAACGGGACCCAGCTGATTTTGAAAACGACTAAAGCTATGGAAAGCTCCAAACTCTATAGAATCCAATCCTGTATTGAAGTTGACGGGACCCCTCATGCACCAGCAGCTGGAATTTGACCTTATTATATGCAGATGAATGAAATTTCTCAAGTAATCAACTAATCATCAAGCAATAGCCTGACAAATTCCATCCAATTAATATTCACCGTCTGGACTCTGGAGAGTAAAATATGAATTGATTTCTAACCACATAATTTTTTCACAACATTTTTGTGCCAATCCTACACGTTTTCAATGTTGGGACCGTGACCCATCTCCCCTTGGCCCATTCACCCTGAGCCCCGCCTTTGTGTTTTACGCTGTCGGCTGGATAAATGACAGAAATGATAAAAAGCTGAGCATTAAATAATTTTATTATCTACCAGATCAAACCATATTTTTCATGCCATTATTTTTTTTCATTCGGCAGCAATTTTTTTTTTTTTTATAATTTTTTTCAGTAATATGATTTTTTTTTCCTATTTCTCTGTAAAGCTTTAGTTTAATTTGTTAGAATTAACTGTCAAGTGAAAAATAATAATAATAAATGTTTATGAGGTGCGATGGTTATGAGTTGGATTGAAAAAATTCTAAGCCCACCCAACCCAAAACTTCGAGTAATCCAACCCACCAAGAATCTAGTTGGGTTAGAAAGTCTCCCATTTGATTGCTTTAATGGGCGGAAGGATGGTAGCAGACTATTGTTTTAAAAGAAAAAGGAAACAAGAAGCCATAACCCTTTTTTTTCAGTTTGGATTGGTACTGTCGGTGAGCCAACCTAGCCCAAACTTATTCTCAACTAAATCCGACCAGTTCAGTTGGGGTTCGGTTTGGGTCATGGGCTATTAGTTTTTTCGCGCACCCGCAAAAACTAAGCAACGATAGCTTCTACAAGCTCAGTTAATCCATTACACAACACCAGCAGTCAGCCAAATATTCCCGCTAATTTCACAATATAAAGGTTGATATAATGACTGTTTAAAACATATGCACAACGCCAGCATTGTGAAGAGTGAACTCAGACAAACTTTTGAGGTGTAATTGCTTCTAATAAGCAATCTCTGTAGATAAATAATACCACCACCATTATAATAGAACAAAACCCTACCGTATATCACAGCAACAATTTATCCAACGACTCAGGGTTAATGAACGTGAATATAAACGTGTCGTATGAACAAGCAAAGCATCCAAGAACTGGTTTTTTGACGTTCTGTAAATTTTGACGGGAGCCTTTCAATGCCTCTTGCTGGACTAAGCAGGAAGCAGCATGCAAAACCCAACAAAAACATCCTAAGAGATGGAGCTATTGCTGGGTTTGACAAAAGTATCCAATTTCAGGCAGCTCGGAAAGAGAATTTTGCTCTGGGGGATCAAATTTAGATGTAACTGCCTTCATTTTTCTTAGCAAAATAAAACCTGTCCGAAAAGGCAGCTCAGGTACCTGCGGCAGCAACCGGATGAAGATGCAATCCCTGAACCCAACCTGTAATTGGATTCTGCCTGCGAGTTCTGACTTTCCTATGCGAACCACTCTGCAACCGTTCAAGCACTGCATATGTGATTGAATCAGGTGTTAATCCCTGTTGCTTAAGTTTTGCATAAAGATCCACTGCTTCGGCAGTTCTCCCACTTCTTTCAAGACAGTCAAGTAAGATATTGTATGTCACAATGTTTGGGGAGCATCCTTCAGCAAGCATCTGGTCAAACAATCTACATGCCATCTCAACCCTGTCCGTCTTGCCAAAGCACTCAATTAGCGTACTATATGTAACAACATCAGGATTTAACCCTTTCTCCTGCATCTCTAGAAACTGCATGTGAGCTTCATCAAGATTACCATTCTTCCCAAGACAATTGATCAATGAATTATACGAGATAATATCAGGTTTCCAATTGCTATTCTCTAGTTCTTCAAAAACTTTAATGGCCTCATCAACCTTTCCTGCCCTACCAAAGCTTGCAATCAGAATGTTGTAGGTAAATACATCCGGAGAAGGGCCATCTTGCTTCATTTTTTGGTAAAGATCATGCAGATGTGATATTTGCTTCAACTTGCCAAGAGCTGAAAATACTGTGTTGTACATGATTGTATTGGGGTCTATTCCTTTTTCATGAATCTTATCAAGCAGGTCCATAGCCTCTGCTGTCTTACCTTTGCTGCACAGAGTCTCTAACACGGACATATATGCATCCCTATCTCCTCTTTCATGAAAGCTCCACATATTGCAAAATAACCTGTGCGCTTCACTTGTGTGGCCCAATTTGCTTAGAGTCCTTACAAGGTATGCATATATTGATTTATTCATGTATTTCTTTGACAATTCCAGAATCTCATCTAGTTTACCAAGCTGCCCTTCTGCAGCCAGAACATTCAGAATAACACTATAAGTAAATTCATTAGGCCGACAATCTCTCTCTACCATTTTAGAGAAGAGAAGAATGACCTTGTCAACCATCCGGCCATTGGCAAGTGCCTGGATCATAGTATTATAAGCAATCAAATTAGGAGTGCAGTCCTTCGTTATCATCTCATTAAAAAGTATCAGTGATTCATCGGGTTTACCAATCTTTCCTGTCATTCTGATCATAATTGTATATGTGTACTCGTCAGGTTCACAGTGCTTTCGCTTCATGTCTTCAAAAACCTTGTAAGCTTGATCAAACTGTCAAAATACTGCAGATCAGATAATAAGGATCCATGGGATTGATATGTGAAGTTAACAACCAGCTGAATAAGTAATTGGCTGAAAGAACTATAGCACATCAATCTTTATCAAATATCGGGAAAAAGTGAAAACCTGGCTACATTCTTCAAGAATTTTTTGATGAAAATATTTGCTCCATGGAAGTTTTATCACTAACATATATTTCTTTTCAAATTTGTTGTCAGTAGTATAACCCATCTGCAATTATATGTACCCACGCTACTTGCAAGTCAGTTCAATTTGTAGAAAGCACCCAATAGATTTGGTCATTCCATATTATCAACAGCCAAGCTGTTTTTCTTAGTGATAACTACCCTCTGGCGCAACTGACTATTTCAATTTCCTTGGGGCTTCAAAGTGTGAATTTAGTGTATTATTTCACATGAAGCATCTCAAAACCAGGCTTGCAGTTAGTTTCTCATCATTGGACAAATTCCTATGTAATTCCTTCAGTCACTTGTAAGTTCTTCGGTCGTCCAATAAGTTTGATTCAAGAGCCTAGAAAGTTACAGAAACAAACATGCTTGCCAAGTGCATTCTCACACAAGATAATTTACCATTCCCCGAAAAATACGTTCCACCTTTCTCACCACTAAAATAGAGTAATCAGAAAAATTTTGCCAACCTTCTTCATCTAAGTTCCAAACTTAATTCCAAACTGTAATGTTGATAACAATGGCACATCCCCAAGCTGAACACTTTCATGGTTACACCTAACTTTGTAGATGAACAACACTTCCCAAGCAAGCTATGCAACCTGTGCTCTTGTTTGAGCTTCTAGCACTAATAACTACCAAGTTTCAAATCAAGTGATACTTAAATAAGGGTAGCACAAGAACACAATCGTACGATCAATTGATCACAAGCAAGTTCTATTGACAAGTACATAAAAATTTTTGTAAATACACCACATCATATCCAGTAATATCTATACACACAATATCGCCATCAAACCAATTACCCAAACATGCCCATTATCCTATTTTCTAAAATTTGTCTAAAACTAATAATAGCAGAAACCCAGCACAACAACCATTAAAGATTAACTATTGCAGGAGTTATTCAAAAAATTAATAACTTGAGAAAAATGAAAGTCCCAAAAAGGAAAAGAAGAAACCTTTTCATTTTTGGCCAAAGCATCCAGCAACATATTGTAGCCGAAGATGTCCAACTGGTACCCTTTCGTTTTCATCTCGCCATAAACCCTAAACGCCTCGTGCACGTCACGTGACCTCAAGTACGCTTGCAGCAAACACTTGTACGTGTAGCAATTCATCTTCAAATCCCATTTCTTAACCAACCCAATACATCTTTTGAGGTCATCGGAACAGCCGAAGAATCCAATGAGTATATTGACAGTGGAGATCGTACCACGTGTCATGGACCTCTCCATATCGGCGAGGAGGGTGCGGACGAGGTCGAATCGGTCCGGGAGGCTGGATTTGGAGAGGATTAGTATGAGGCGATTGTAAGTGAAGGCGTCGTGGTGGAAGGCGGAGGAGAACGAGGGGCAAAAGTGAAAGAAATTGTACGCGAGGCGAGGGCAATTGAGGGATTTGAGGATCTCGGAGGCCTCGGAGGGAGTTAGGGGCGGGGAGAGGGAGGAGAAGAAGTCGGAGAGGGATGACGCGGAGGGGCGGGACTGGAGGAGGAGGTTGGTGGCTTTGCAGATGACGTGGCGGCGCGGGATAGGGTAGCCGCGCGTGTCGGATGGGATTGGCTGCGGTGGGGTCACCTCGGCTGTGACGGAACGACCTGTGGGGGATGTTGAGATGATCTTGGCTACGTACTTCGTCGCGTAATGGCGGCGCGTGATGGTGACGGGCAGGATGTTGTTGTGGCGGCAGTGGTGCATGGCTGCTGTGGCTGCTCTGAGCTTTGCTAAATATTAATTTGCTGAAGTTGGTGGCATTAAAGACTTACTAAAGGCACAGATACTGAATCGTGAAAGGCTTTTATTTTGTGAGTTTTTTTTCCATAATAATTTTTTATGCTTATTATTAAAGAAATTTTTACTAATTTTAAAGGCTGCATTGAAAATTGTAAAAGAAATAAAATCTTTGTATTAATAATATAAAAACATGTATGAAAATGATCCTTTATTTTAAGAATTTTTTTTTCATTTTAAAATGTAACTTGAATCCATTTGAAATGAAAGTGATAGTAATGAACTAATGACATCGTTCACTTGTAATATTTAGTAATTGAATGAATAATGCTAGCCATCCCAGAATGTTATTGAATGAATAACTTGTCATATTTAGTATGACAAGATGTTAATGTCAAGGCTTTTGGTAAACAAGTAATAATTTACTGAACTATCTTATAAAAAAAAAAAAAAAAAAGACTCATTCCTAAGCTCATTTTGCTTTAAAGAAACATAAAACATAAGCAAAGGCAAGAATGGCAAAATTTTTCATGACATGATCATGAAATGGACATGCAAGTATGCAACTATGCAACCATGTTCCAACTCCCAAATAAGCTAATAGGCAAAACAGAAAACAAATTCAAAAAGCTATGCATGGATCATTTTCCTAGTCAATCCGAGCCAAAATTCCCTCGTATTATTCTGTTTTGCAGCTGTTAAGATGAAGAGGGCTGGAAAATTGCCAGGGCGACTGTGAAGGGATGGGGCAACCACATAGTTTGAATCGCAATGGAAGTAATCATTTTGCATGAAACTTGCTGCTAACAGATTCGTAGCCGGGAACATTAATAACTGCCAACAAGACAATTATGAGTTTACAACAATCCAGCTGTAGTGAAAATTAAGAAAAGAAAGCAACTGGAAAATGTAGGACTGTACCATCGCCATAGGATGCCATTGTTAGTGGTGAAGAAATAATTTTCTGGGCAATGTTGGTAATGTCATCCAAAGTGATGTGTTCGAGAACGCTTAAGAACTGATCCACAGACTTCCTGGGAAATGAAAAACTCATGCTGTGAGAAACAAAATTCATTTTCATGCATTGAAGCCATATCATAGATGTTAGAAAGTAAAATTCTTCGAGTTTGGAGCTTAGTAGGAATATATGCAAACAACACTAGAGGAATATGCTCCAGGCTTACCTCTCTCCAAATGTCAAAATCTGCCTCCCTATATCTTCTGAAACAATCACCTTCATATCAAAGCCATGCAATAATTATGCTCATGATAGCAAAGTGAAAATGAAAAGCAAATAGTAATAAATGAAAGAACCACAATAAGTCAATAATAGTAATGTATGGTGAGAGGGGATCATACTCTAGATTCCAGATTCATCAAAACTGCAGATTTTGTGGCCTCTTTGGCACGATTAAGCTGTACCTGGGTAACTGACAAACAGGAGTAAAATTTGCAAAATTAAAAAGAAATTAATGTCAATACTTGCTACAGAAGAAATTTGTACCCCATGGAAACACATAAAATCGAGTAGCTGCAAACAAACCTTGTTTAGGTGTTGCAATTAAAATTAACTCTCGTACAGCTAAATCGATTGCTTTAGATACAAAATCTGAACCCTGAATCCACAATTTTGAGCATAATCAAGTATCACAACGGGAAACAAACGAACATTTCTCACAAACATAAAGAGATGAAATTATGTGCAAAAAAATTAATTTACAATAATGATAGGGATACAAACTCTAGTAGAAATTTTTTGTGTCATCAAATCATTGGTTGGATGATTTTCATATGGGCCCACTTCATTAATTACATTGAACTTTCTATTTTTATCAAACTAATAGTATATTGACACATCAGTTTGTACACAAAAAGTTTGCATCCCTATCACTAATTAATTTATGCCTGTAAATCAAATTCTACTTCATCATTAAATATTTGTCAACTATTCTTCACATACAAACATATAAGTAAGAATTCCACTAAAATCATTAGATGTTTGAAGTCTGCTTAAAACCAAAAACACAAAAGAAAAAGAAGCAATAGATGCATTACAGTGCAAGCATAGATGCCAAATAATCCAGTATTGTTGAAGATGCTGTTGAATGCGGAGAAAGATTGAATCTGCTGATATTCATTTAAGACACGGAGATCTGCGTTCAACATGTAAGAAAAAGAACAGTTCAAACTTTAGAAGAATTCAGCATCATATATGCACATCAAAACCGGTAGAACTTAAGAAGTAATTAGTATATGACGTTTCATATACAAATAAATCCTATAACCATAATCAAAATCAAATCAAATAAAAAATAGTAAAAAAAGATATTGATGCACCAATAAAGCAAAACTTACAGAGACGTGTATGCATCCCTTTTCCAGGGCCTCCTGCTGAAAAGGAGCCACCTCCTCCCATAAGCATCTGCAGAACAAACAAATTGTTATTTTTTAACACAGAACTAGTGAATTGTCATTTTGACACACAATAACTGGGTATGATATGAAGATAGAAAAACAAAGACAGGTTAGAAAATTAAACAACAGATGCAGAAAAACCAGCAGGAGACCAATCCTATAGTTCCAAATAGCACCACAAAATTAGAGGGGATGCATAAGATTGCAAGTGCATTAAATTCTTTTGAGAAGAAAAGTTGAAAATGCAGCACCTGAAGAACAGTCAAAATTATAGCTTCTTTATCTTTAAGCCAGCCACCAGGCACTCCAAAAGCAAGAGCAACATGTGTTTCCTGGAAGTAATAACAGAGTCAATGAACCTACAAAGAACTGTAGCCAAAAAGAAAAAGATGCTATTTTTCTTTTTTCTTTTTTTTCCTTTCTTTGTCCAAGGTAAAGCAAACTCATTTCGTAAAGACAACTAGTAATTCAAACCGGTGAATCAGCTTGTTGACGATAATCCCCTCCAATGTAAACAGATTTTGGTTCTATTGGAGGAGGTACTCTTGGAAGGTCTGAGAGAAGCGGCTCCGCAATTGGTAAAAGCTCATCAAGATCAACCCCAGATGCTGCCAACACCATACGAGGAGCAGTATAATTCTCCTGAAATTCTCACGACAACCCACATTTGTCAAAACAAAATCATAGAAGAGAGTCAAAACAAAGAATCAAATAAGAATATATGTATGCACCTGTATATATATGTGCATTTTATGGCTCATGTATGTAATATATAAGCTACAATCAAAAGGTTTCTTGATCTTACAGCAACAAATTCCTCTAATATAGTGCCATCCAATCTGTTCAGCGCTGATTCAGGAGCTAAAAGAGGATTGCCCAAAGCACCAGCATAACCAATAGAATGAATTGCCTCCAAGAGTAGACCTTGAGGATTGTTATGAAGTTCTGCAAGCTCGGATTTCAACTTGCGCAGCTGTGCAAAGACATAGGACACCAAAACATATCAGAGCATTTGACATGGACTTCCTCAATGAGGATAAAAGGGTCATCACAGCAATGATAACCAATGAACACCAAAAGTGAATTTTGCCTTTCACAGGCAAGCATACTGGATAAAGAAAATATCTAAACTATCACATGACATTTAACTTTATTGAAGAATGCAAAGATATGTTAAGAGTACCTCCTCATTGACTTCCCAATCCAAAAACACAGGATTCCTCACACAGTCAACAAGCAACTCTACCATTTCAGGAACATAAGTCTTCAGAGCATCAAAGGAGTACCCCATCTGCTCCCGAGAGGCAGAAGCTAATATGCTACCTCCTATAGCCTCCACTTCCCTTACAATGCGCAAGTGGCTCCGGTTCTTTGTGCTCTTGAATGCCATCTTTTCCAGCAAGTTTGAAGCTCCACATGACATTGGTGTCTCATAAACAGAACCACAATCCAGATATAGCCCTATGGAGGCGGCTGGACTCTAACCAAATAGCCAAAAGAATCCATTAGAACAATTACAGCCACAATAGTGGATAACTTCCCCAGGGGAATTAGGAGCTCAAAAAATAAAAAGCATAACACATACAGCTGAAGTTTCTGATGCTATTCTGATGCCATTTTCAAGAGTCGTGACCCTAACTTTGCCTGGTTCAACAAAATCAGGAAGTGAAGGTGGAAAAGAAACACCCTCAAGCGGTGTGTCCAAAGAAGGAAGAAAACTGGACTGTTCTCCAGTCAACCAGCTAAAGAATCCTGCCGAGGATGGCCTAACAGCAGCTGCAATTGAAGTTGCATACCGCGTGGCTTGGAAATTGCCAGGACGGCCCTATTCACAGAAAAAGTTATAATGAGACCCTCACGTCAGAAGCAAAAATAACTTAAAAGACCATCATAACTTGAAAGAGTTTAAAAGGTGACCAACAAGTGATGCCCCCCAGGAAAGCAAAAAAGGAAATGTGTAAGCTTGAAACTACAATACCAAGAGCTCAAGCTCCCCCCAAAAAATTGCATAATATATTTAGGCATCATAAACAAGCATGACATTTATAATCCAAAAAAAAAAAAAAATTTAATAGAGAAATTGAAAAGCGCACATATAACCCAGTTCAATATCCTAGATTTAACCCACGAAAATGCCAAAAAAGGGAAAAGAAGATTTTTTTCATTTTCATTTTTTACTTTTTCATCGTTTAATAAACTTAAATGGACATTTCTGTGAAGCCCAGTTCATCAAAATTCAAAAGCAATAAATCTTAGGTTTTCAGTTTCCAGCTCCTGCATTGCATGGAGAAACAAACAGAAAGTTAGGGTTTTTGCTTAAAGGGTTGAACCAATACTGACCTTCAGAGACCCAAGTCTTGAAACTGTGGCTCTGAACATAGTCACTGCTTCTCCAGTTTGATACGGAAACACTGACGATTGTTCCTTTCAGTGCTATTTTCTGTTAATACGAGAGAGAACAAAACAAAAAGATGGGCTTACGTCAATAGCAAAGAACTGAAAGAAGGAGTAATAATATTTGGCTCCCTAAATTTTTTTGTTTAATCAAATAATAGCATAGTTTTCATATAGGGAAATTTACAAATATAGCCAAAATACTTTGCCAAATTTTAAAATTAACCAAGCT